>JAHZMV010006525.1:0-140942 GCA_027743765.1 Coecobrya sp. COE2
TCCATCTCCCCCAAGACTTCCGCTGGGGGAAGCACGCAAATGTGCCGTGGAGCTTGTTCCGTGAGCCCCACCACCACCCGACACGCTTCCAGACGATCCATACAGAGGTAACACACTGGATGACGACTTGGATTTTTGCATAACTGTATATGTAGCGGTGATACAGAAAAAAATTACACGTCACGTAAGAACATTAAGCCTTGATCAGGATAATCAATGGCGTAAAAAAAATTCTTTTCTAAAAAATACTTTTCATGCCCAATTTTTAGGGTTAATTGGTTTAAAAAAGAGTATACTGACGACAACTTCTAAATGGTTTTAGATGCAAACTGATATGATTACAATTATATGATAAGTGCTAAAAAATAATAAGTAACAACGAACGAGACTTGTAACAATTTTGTTCTACCGTTTTACCAGAAGTCAGTGTCATGCTATTAAAAATAATTGAAACAAGAATAGTAACAGATACAGTAGCCGGTGCAAAGTAAAAAATGTAAAAAAAAGAAGCGCTCTATAATAATTTGCCGAATGTCAGTAGCGGTCGACCAGTACAGTACGGAAGACGCATGCAAGTGTTTTTTGTGTGTTTTTGTCGGGAAATGTTTTTTACCTCCGGAGGGAGTCAAGTACAACAAGTCAAGATTGGAGGAACGGGTTGATGATGCCGAGCCTGGTTTGGCAGCAGAAGAGCTGCTGTCATGATGGGAAAATAAATAGTCAGAGAGGCCTGAAGTAGGCATGAAAATGGAGCTGCCAGAGCTAACATGGATATGATGGTGGTGATGAGGATGATGATGACCTACACCCCGACGAATACTCTTACCCGCACCATCCCCACCGGAAGTTACGCTAATTGGTAAAGAGGAGCGAGCATACATGGGAAGGTAAGGGGAACCAACAAGGGAGGAGGATGAGCCTGCCTCTTGAGCTCTAAGCTCACCTGAACTACTTGCGGGAGAAGAAGACGCTGGAGCGGGAGCACCGCGACTGGCACTGGCCGATGTTATCGAGGAGCCACTGCGTGACGAGGAGGAGAACAGGTTCGTGAAGCCAGTTCCTGCACTGGCCGCGCTGCTTTGGATTAAGCTTAACAGGTTGGGACTGGAGCTGGTCGTTGGAGGTGGAGCGTTCAACCCTCGACTTATTGAGTCGCTTCCTGTATTGGTTGTGATGGTGAGGGAGGTGGTTGAGGTGGGCTTTCGCATACCGGGGGATTTCTTTAGGCCGAATGTGGAGGAGAATGGACTGGAGCCGAAAAATGTTTTCATTAGACCGCCACTGCTACCCCCAATGGAACTCGTGGTGGGCGTAGCAGGAGTAGAGGTTGTGTCTGGACTAACGCCGCCGCCACCACCACCACCTCCACTGCCACCCGTTTTGTCTCGGTCTCGACTTCGAAATGATTTGGAAGGGCTGTAGTGAAAGAGCTGGCTGAGGGAATAGCTGGAGGATGAGGACGTGGTTGTGATAGGAACGCTGGAAGTTGGTTGCATGGCACCAGTGGCTCCACCCAGATCGCCGCCCGCGAAAGGTATTTGTTGCACACTGGAAGACTTTTTGATAGTTGTTTGGGTGCTGGACGATGATGCGCTTGCTGCAGTGGCGCTACTTGTCCAGGAGGAAGACAAGGGTCCAATTTGTTGTTGTTGTTGCTGCTTTTGGAACAAACTGGACTGCATTCCCTGAAACACATCGTCAAATTCGGAGGAAACGTCAATGTCGCCACCTGGTGTCTGAGGAACGCCACCTCCTGACTGACCGTCCTGAGGACGTCGAGCACCTTTGGATGCTGCCATGGCCATCATGCTAGCAATTGCTGCTTGGTGGACCCCTCCTGTACCAAACATTTCCGTATCACTTCCACTCATCACAGTCGTCGCGAAAGAGTATCTGGGGCTAAAAATCTCCACTGGAGATTCGGATGAACAGCAAGAAGAAGAAAAATCAGACATTTTTCGGGCCAGAGGATTCGGATTTAAATTTCGGAGAAAGCGAATTAAACTTTCTCCAGCTTGAATTCCCACTGAGGACAGAGGACACTGTGGTTGCATGGATGATGGTGGCGGTGGTGATCCGAGTGCAAATACCCTTGCTTCCTTAGGTGACATGGAAGAGGGCGAAAGTGGTGGTGGCGGAGGTGGTGACGAAGGTGGAATGTCGCTATCAAATTCACTTTGTTGCCTGCTAGTTTTTATCGGTGATCCTGGTGACATTGCTGCCGACGAAGTTGAGGCTACGTTGACTCCAGTATCTGTTCCCGTTGGTTCATTCACTATTCCCTCACCTCCACCCATTGCACCTGGAGTAAGGCTTGTTGGAGAAGATGGCGGCTGTTGATCTTGTTCACCTGCAGCACCGGTATCAGTTGCCGAGGTCACCTTAGCAACCTCGTCAGCTTTCTCTGTTTTCCCAGATTCCGCATCAGGAGAAATGATTCCACCTGCTTCTTGACCAAGTTCCACCTGAGTAGCTGAGGTAGCCCCTGCATTCATGGCCGCATTTTTTGCATCCTGTATCATTTGTATGGCCTCTTGTTGCCTTTTATTTTTCTCAGCCTCTTTATTTTTCTCGTGCTCGAGCGCTTCCTCAACTGTCACATTTTTGGACTTGATGTAACGTAAGGATCTGTCGTAATTGACGGTTTTGAACTTGTCGATCGTGTCCTTGTTGTCGGCCTTTGAATTTTTCCGCACCATTCTCAAATACCTCATTACCGTATCGGAAATGGAGGAAGAGTAGCCAGATTCTTCAGATTTTTTATCAGTGGCCGACGTAGTCGTGGTTGCAGTGGAAGCCCCCTCTCCACCTTTTGTTGTAGCCATGCTTTCCGACTGACCCGATATACTTGGTCGTGTGCTGGACGCCGCAGTTGTCTCCAGTAATTTCTCTTGTGACTCCCGGCCACTCCCACTAGACCGAACACCGTCTGTACTTGTAGTGGGGGACATTGGTGACGCTGTGGTTGTAGGAGGTGGACTGGATACCTTTTGCGTTGTGTCCAGTCGCACTGGTGACATTGGACTTTCCACCGTGGTAGCGTCTGATTGGTTATCCGGAGAAATATGTCGTAGTTGCTGCTGTTGTTGTTGTTGCTGTCTTTCCTCCTGCACAGCCTGAAGACGAAATCGAATGAGGAGCTCTTCCGGAAAAGGGTCGGTTTGTGTGCCAGTGTTTCGACAAATCTTGGTCACTCCTTGCTGGGTCAAAATCATGGAATAGCTGGACTCTGAGCCGTGACTCGAGAGTGTGGAGAGAGGACGGAAAAAGGTGAGCGAGCCCTGTGTCCAGCACTGCCCCGTTCCAAGTATCGACATTGTAGACGAGGCCGTGGAACTTTTTCTCCGTTCTCGCACAGTGATTTCATCTTCATACTCGGCATAGTCGTCATCCTCCTCAGTAGTCGGAGAGTTGTAGTCGCCCGCATTCTCTTTGTTTCCAGAAGATCCGAATCTCATGTGAAGTGCTTCAAAAATGCTACCAGAGGAGTCTCGATGTCCTGAGGATGCCTTTCCACCTTTCCCTCCCTTCGGCTCTTTTTTCTGTTTAACTTTCTCATCACAAAGAGCCGGTCCCGACAAACCTTTCGCTTTTGTTCTGGTCCACAAGAGAAACCGTTTCTCTTTATTGCACACAGCCTCAAAGTGTTTCTCTAACGTGGGGATATCATCAGAAGGCGGGTAAAACTTGTCCAACATGAGTATCTGTTGCTGTTGGGATTGCTGTTGCGAGCCACTTTTCCCAGGGCCTGGTCCAGTGGGTGTGACCCCAGGCCGGTGAGAAGGGAAAGACATGATTCCGCCGTAGGTGGGGCTTGTGACTGTCGAGGACGCTTTGGACTGTTGACCGGATCCCGTGCCAGCCGTTGGAATGGCAGAAGGCATGGATCTAGGTCTACTGGCTCCTCCTGACGCGGCATTTCCTCCTCCTGGAATGTCTGCGACATGGAATCCTGGCGTTGATGCCACCGGGTGAAAACTGGACGAAGGTCCAGGTTCACAAGCAGCTGCTGCTCCCACCCCACTAGACGAGGTTCTCCTTGTACTACCACCACTTCCACCGCTTGTGCCACCCACATTACTACTTGTTGTGCTCCGGTGAGTTTCAGGTAGCAGATTCCCCACAGCATCCGACATGTACCGCCATGTCTTTCGGGTGAGAAGCCAGCGCTCCTTTCTACTCCCACTCCCCCCGCTCTTTTTCCCTTTCACTTTCGCTATTGTTCCAGGAGCCTTCTTGTCCTTCAGAGAGGGACGCCGCGTGAGAGACGGGGAACGGCTGGAGGAACCACTTTTCCTCTCCAGCCGACGTCTCGGTGAATCATCCATTTTTTTCTTACTTTCTCCTCAGCTCCTACTTCTCCTCACACTATTTTTACAGTTTATATCATCCCACCACCGCATCCTTTTATCCTTTTTTCAACAGTACAATTTCGTTCCTTCTTTCACACTTTCCCACACAAAATTATAACCCACCACAAGCACCCTCATCCACTTCCTTTTACACTCCAGTCACCTTAAAACTTTTTCACCCTTTTTCTCTCACATCATATCATCCTCGTGTAATCCTTCTATGCGGTCGTCTCCTCATCCTCGTCTCGTTACTGATTTTTACCACAGGTAGAAAATTTAGCCACATTATTGAAATGTCACCATGATCACAACCATCACTACCCTCTCTGCTGCCGTCACTAGCTCCACCATCCATCACCCTTCCAGCAGTCGCCTTCACAAGTGCACATTATTTTTTCTCTCCAAATAACTTATGAGCAGAGAAAGGAGAAAGGGAAGAGGAAGCCACTTAATGGAAACTTGTTGCAGGGCATGCTCCCTAAATTTAATTTCCTTCCATTTCTATTCCACAACCACTATTTTCTTTCACTTTTCTAGAGGGAATATTATTGATGCGGCGGCTGAGTGAAGGTTCAAAGAGAACTTTTTTAAGTAGCGGTTTCACCATCAATTTACAATAAATTTCGAGCTATAAGACTAAACACACACGTATAAAAAGTGAGGAGATATGAGCGGAAATGATGATGATAATAATAAGAGGGAGAGAGAGAAGAAAAAAGATCACAAGAGTTTTGTGGTGAGTGTGCTAATATTATATTATGCGAAGATGAGAATTAAAAAACTGGGCAAAAATAAGCATTTTCTTATTTGGAGAGAGAGAAAAGATAGAAAGAGATGTAGTTTGTGAGCGGAGAGCGGCGATGTGTGAGGATGATACAATTTTTTTCAGTAGTCTTTTTCCTATGCAACTAAGTTAAAACTTTTTCAGTGCTTCTCGGCTTGCATGCCATCATAATCATATTAGCAGCTCATACAAGTATTTTGCTCCTCTCTCTCTCGGCGTTCGAAAGTACATAGCACTTATGCCTGAGTTGATGTTATTATTTCGGCTACACAAGTAATGTATCCAAAATACTTAATGGTAGTTTTCTTATTATCAAGAAGCGAGTACTCAAATTACTCAAAATAGTGAGTCATAGTGTCTGTCTGTCCTTCCACATAATTCTGTCTACCAACTTGTGTACACCTTATAGTCATACGTTTAACTGTACTAACGTTTAACCGGTGTTACTTGACTATATAGCCCCGCTACTTTCTCCCATTCTAATAATTCCACATATTATTCCGAAAGAAGATATAAACATTATATGTGTATACAGTGTGCTAAAATATCCTTATGATTATCTGTCTGTAAAAAACAGGTCTATATTACTGCATGGAGTGCATACTAGTTTTCGAACAGCGCATATAATGATGCATACCTACATATAAGATTACTTGCATGTTAAGTATGCACTCTTTCTCTCTTTCTGCTCATGAGTCGCATCATCGACGTGGTACATAGTATCAGCAGAGTAGTAACAGTGTCGCTTATCCTCATTTCAATTTCCTCCATCAAAATTGTAAGGAAGGCGAGAGTTCATTTCAGTTCGTTGGGTGAGATGATGATGCTGTTGCCGTTTGAGAGGAGCACGACTTTAACAGTGACTTCTCCTTCTCTCATACAAATAATAACACTACAAAAAAAAATCTACTGCAATGCCGTTTGTGTCGTGGTGCGGTGGGTTTCAAACAGTAATACAATATATTATTATCCATGCCCCTCTACTCTTCTCCACATAAACGCTTGTACGCTTTTCGAACACGAACCGCTTCTCCTCCCCTCTGGTTTTCGAACATAACGCGAAATACTACGTATATACCTATATTCCTTTTTTTTCTCCATTTTTTTTATCATGTCAACCCGTGCCGTGTTTAAAAAGTCATAAGAAAAAGTCTGTGTGTAAGGGAGAGAGTCACGTCATGTATGTATTTAAACAAGCATAATAATTTTTTTTTCTTGCAGAAGCTCCTTCGTCGTCCGCCGCCGACAAAACACTCCAAAAAAAAATCTGAAAAAGGAGTGTGTAGTACGAGATGTTATAATGTAGCGGCATGCAAATAGTAGAAAAAAAAACACTTGCAAAGGAAGCATTTTCTGTTAAACCGTTAAACGCTCTAATACTAGCAGGGCGGCGGTTATGTTTCCATAGGAAACCGTTACCGTGGCAACAACACAGCAAGAAAAAAATCTGTTTGCATAACACGTTTTTATATATATAACCATGATAATCATAATGATGATAATGTTGTAAACGATGATGAGGTGAGCATGGGTGACAATAATAATAAGCACGACGTGTGATGATAATGATGATGACGGTGGAAAGAGAGGAAAAACGTGGAAAAGTGGGGAAGGAAATGAGAGATAGTTTTTTTTCTCGAGTGCGCGCAGTAACGCTCCTCTTATCAGTATTATAGTAGTAAAGTCAGAGATCACCGTTAAAAATGCATAGGTATGCCAGACTACTACTACTGTTGCAAAAAATTTTTATAGTAAAAACTGTAGCTGAGTGTGTGTGCTGCTGCGCATCATAAAATGCCAATCCTGTCCGTGTAATCGTTTTTTTTTCTTCAAGTTTGAAACAAAACATGGTGATAAATACTGTTTTAAAAGTGGTTAAAGCGCAGATAATGTTGCGTTTAACGTGTGTGGATGCATAGGAGTGAGGGATGTGCGGTAGGGAAAGAAGGAGGAGAGGAAGGAAACATGCTGTTAAAGTGTGTAGTAAAAAAGAAGAGTTCAACTATTATTATTATTATTACTGTTGTTGTTGTAAGTACAACTACAAGGTGATATGGCGTACATGTACATTAACTTATGAGAAGAGAGGGTTCCACAATTAGACCCGAAAAAAGATGATAATAATAATAAAGAATTAGATTTGGTATAAAAATATGAATATTTTTTTTAATGGGAGGATAATACGTGTAGCTAGTACTATCATGGGAATGATTTGGGAAAGAGGAAAAACATGGTACTTAAAAAAATATAGTGAGCTGATGTAGTTTTTTTTCTGCTACTTGGAAATCACTTTGGAAATGAATAGGAAACAGCTTTAGGGCATTTCACTTTTGGAACTTGAGTCCGTGCACCATATAACCATCCTGTATCATATCATCGTCAGTTAAGAATGGTGCTTGTTGTAGTAGTGTGCATAATAATAATGCGAATAGTTTCACGTAGAGAGTGAGAGAGAGTTTTTTTATGAAAAGAGGTATGTGAAACCGAGAGAAAAACAAAGTCAACAAGGATCTGTGAGTAAGAACATTCCAGAAAATTTGCTGGTGGATGGGTTACAAAAGAGTTGGAGTGGAATGTACACTGTACTAATGAACCCGCTTCCATATACACACACCAATGATCAAAAATAGTCGGATTTCTAAATCTTTTCTGAGAATCATTAGAATAATTTTTTTGTCTGCTATTGATTTCAGGTACATCATTATTCATTGTATAAATCATTATGCACCCACTTGTTTTTCTCTTAATAATATAATGACTGAATTATGAAACTCTCGCAAAATTATGCATATTGTAACTTGGAACATTTTTATAGAATATTATGATGAGAGGGGATACAGGTGAAGAGTGCATTTTTTGAAACAAGTCATTTTGGCAGTCGTCCTTTTTGAAACAACGAAAAGGAAGAAGAAAAAAAAGGCAAGAAAAGTATGTATACCGCCGCGGCGGTGATGACTAATTCAGTGAAATGTGTGCTAAAATTGCTGGCATTGGGCAGCATTTTTATAAACAACACTGACACCACCACCACCACCAGAAGAAAAGTTGTAGAGAGAAGAGAGCGCGCGTGCATAGTCAATAGGAAAGGTATTATTATTTTTTAAAGCTTGCAAAATACAAAGTTGCAAAATTATATAATAATATAGTATATAAGATAGTTAGAGAAAGATTTCTTGACAAGACTTTAAACCAAAGCTATATACAAAAAAAGTAGATAGAGATGCCGTTTATATATACATACGTACGCTCTCACAGAAGAATCATTGGATCTTTTTGATAATCTTGTCCATAAACGGCCTCAACCAACTTTATTTTTTATGGACTTTACCACGCAACACACGCACGGTTCACCAAAAAAAAATTTCAAATCATTTTTTTTTACTTGAGTAATTTCTTATTATTAAATTACCTTGAGAGAGAGAGAGAGGCTCATTAACTTTGGAATGATCTTTCTAGACAGTAAGAAAGAAGAAAAAAAATCTATTTTGAAAGGAAATTATGAAAAAAAGGCTAATATTTTTTTGGCTGAAAATAGAACAGCAGCAGCAGCAGAGAGAGGAATGATGATGATAACTGCATACTTTCTCATGCGTAACTGATATAGGTATATTAAGATAAGGTAGAAACATAACTCTTTGCTGTCCCATATTTTTTTATTGTATGAGAGAGACTAGAGGAGAGAGAAGCTCTAACATGACGACGATGATGACGACGACAAGGATCCTCATCTTCTATTTTACGCGATATATACGCTACTTTTTTAGCACTTGGGTAGAAAAAAACACAGCTTTAGTTTCTCTGTGTGTCCAAAGGCCATGCCATGATTTCTGCAAAGAGAGGAGAAGAGAAGAGGAAGAGAGGTCGATGATGATGGTATGATTGTTTCTGAGGATGAAAGAGAAAGAACATCTGTAGAGGTAAGTGTGTTTGTGTTCAAATCCGAAGTTGCAAGGATTTTTTTTCAAAAGTGATGACATGCTCCCATTTTTAATGCTTTCTCTTCTGTATGGACGGGTAATACGCGTGCAGAAAAAAAATATTCATGATATAATTTTTTGTCTCTTGTAAAATCCATTCTAATTAGTGCTATTATTCATGAGAACGTTTTTAAAAATGGGACTTGATTTGTAACGAGAATTGCAATTGGATTGGTCTGCTGATGCTAATTTGACGATTGTAATGACGATCATGATGATCATCTTGATGACGCAATACTTTTTCCATATATGTATAATAGGTGGAAAAAAAAGAGTTTGAGAAAAAAGAAACTTTTTTTAAAAAAAAGTCAAGAATACGAACTCTGTGTGAGGAGTCGACAGTCAGTGTCCGATTATCTGGTATTGCTTGTAGTACACAACTGACTAGTAGTAATAATAGTAAAAAAATCTCTAGTTATGTATATGTGTTTAGTGATACGGTGGAAAAAAAGTTATTTACTTAACAGAAAAAAAACCGACCGAGTACAACCGACATACATATAATAGTGTAGAGAGATGACAGGCTAAAAAAACAAGTAGTGTATTTTTGTTCTTTAACGAAAATATAAAAGGTCGCTAGTCTGTCGGCTTTAACTCTGGTGGAGTAATCCATGTACAATAATCAGAAAGAGCATTGAATTGCAGAGAGCAGTCGTTTTTTTTTCATCCTGAATACATTCCTCGTCTTCTTTCAATGAATCTTGTGTCTGCTGATGATGCCACAGTGAAGAAACAGAGGTAAAAGTCGAACAAGATTTTTTAAAAAGATTTTTCGAACAATTTTTTTTCAGCCACACAGCTCTCTCCCTCCGTCTGTGAAAGTCGTGACGGTTGTGGTGGCGGTGGTGGGATAGGAAATGGAGGAACAAGTGCTTCTAGCTGTGAGCTGAATGGAGTAACTACTCCCAGTTTCAAATCTGATTCTCACGTCGCCTCCTAGAGAGAGCTTTCTTCCCATTTTCAATTTTGCATTTACTTTATTTCCATTTCACGACGGAAGTCGGGTGTGCACTATCATATCAGTAAACCGTTTCATTAAAAGTCTTGGAAATATTTTCCAATTTCAACAGTATTCACAAAAACAGTACGAATAAAAATCAAAGCAAGCTAGTTCATCGTAAAATGGAAATAGACCAAAAACTGTGATAAGACTTATCAATTATTATTCATTGTCTCACCCTGCCCCAATCATACAATCTTAAAATTTGATTGTGAAACAGGGTAAAATCAACAGTGTCACGCTACAATTCTATCTATAGTGCGGAAAATTAGCAGAAACTATTACAGATAAAGTAAATAGATAAAATGGGAAAGTTGTTGAAAGATAGCATGCAAAAGTTTTTTTTTGTGGAATGGCATCACGATAAAATTCAGCAACATGAGGATCCTCATTTCTCAACAGAAGCAAGTGCCATGCACGAGCACGATGCAGGATCGTCGTCGTCATCCACGAGGAATTAAGATAGACCATATGTTCAATATAATGCATATTTTTTGGTTGAAATCAGAAAAAAAAGTACTGATGCAAAAGATGAGGACGATATGGGAGAAGAAAAAAACGGAGTGTTTAGTGCTGCTAAAACTGATGATGATGATGATGACGATGTTACAAAACTCAACTGACATTTTTTTATTTTATTTTAGAAAGTATGTGCATGGCCTTTTTTACTATTTTTTTTCAGAATCTGTTTCCTGTACCATAAGAAAAGAACAAGTCGTCTGCTGCTGGAAATTCTACAGAGAATTACACCATTTCTAAAATTACCACAACAACGAGAAAGAGTATAGTTTTTTTAGCATTTAAAAATAATAATAGCACACAAAGAACATATTATAAAAATGTACATATGTCTATATGTATAATATCAACAAGCTGGTTTTTATGTACCTACACCACGTTCGAGAAACACATGAATTCTATGTGCTTTTTTAATTTTAGTTGAAAAAAAAAGAACGGACGCGTAGGGAAAAAAGGAAAACGACGGAGAGAAATAATAATAATGAAGAGAAAAAGTAAAGAAAAGTTTTTCTTCTTCTTTTGTGCTCCTGGCTGTTACCTTCTTCATTTCTCATATCATCTCGCCAGAGCTTCAAGAAAAGAATCACTGTTCCTGATATCGCTGATATCATCGTCCTCATCGTCATAATATATGATATTTATTTATACAGGAAATACATTGTTTGTTATATTCAACGTGCCTCTCGCACATTGACTCACTGTCTGTGTCTGTATGTCTCCTTTTTGTTTCATCCTCAGCAGCAGCATCAGTTTCCTTCCTGAAAACCAATTCGTCTCGAAGGAAGGATGAAGGAAGCAAAAGGAACGAGAGAGGGAAGGAACAAGAGAAAAAATGCAACAGTTTGTCGTCGGCTCTGACTTTCCTTCGTGTAAAACAGGAAACCACAATGTAGTCGAATGAATTGCATGGAAACATTTTATACGTGGATTTACACAGCATCATCGTGTGTATAGTTCATTCATCAACTTTTTTTTTCATAACGTTTTTATATAGACCTTTTAGAAACAAAGCAATTTAATGACTATGCATATAAAAAAAAATTTCAATACCAATTAATTTCTGGATGGAATATACAAAAGGGTACAAGTTGTATGAAGAAAAAAAAAACGGTTAGACTACAGGACTGTATAATGTAGAGACCACAACAATAAACGTTAGGAATGAACAGTTGTTGGAGCCATAAAACACCTTAGTTGTTTTCCTTGTTAGTAGCAGGATAATAATAATAGGAAAGGAGCTTGAGTACTAGAGTTGCTGTGCTCATCATGGACATGCCTAGTCCCTCAGACAAAAAAGTACTTACTCATTTTCTCACAAAAGTTAATAGCATTACCGACATAATATAGATAGAGGAAGGAACACGACATTCAATTCAATTATGAAAGGGTTACAACAACCAACTAGGCTTACGTTGTCTTTCTCTCTCTCTCTGCACAAATTGCTGCTGAAAGAGGAAATTGAAAATTTTGTAGTTGAGTAGAATTCCAACTACGTTCTACCTTACGTGTATACGACTTGACTCTGCTTAAATGCCTATTAATAAGCATTCTCTCTCTCTCTGATTTAGATTTGAATGAAGTTGGATGGATAGGGAAACCAAGAAGGAAGAAGAAAAAAATGGCATGCATGGTCGTCATTCTGAACGCTCGTTTTGTCATCGTACATATAAACACGTAGTCAGTCAGGATTCAAGTAGAAGGTCGTCACAGTCACAGCCTAATTGACTAGATATTCATTGATCAAAATATATGTACGGCAGGCACACGGGCAACTTTTTTTCCTTCAGAGTAGAAGAGAGAGAGAAAATGTGTATGAAATGGCGTGGGAGGAAGGCACAGGAGCAATGATATTGTTATCATTAAAATGTTTACATGCATCTATTTATATTGGAAGAGAAGTGGTTTCTCTGATTTTGTTTTGCAAACTGTAACACGTGGAAGGAAGTATGTTGTGTAGCAGTAAAAAAAAGAAAATTGATGGGTGATGTATATCAGAAAGAGGATTTAAACGGGAAATTATTATTGGTTTGCGCTCTGCTACCATTACTATTATTATGTAGTACTCGAGGTTATTTAATCATGCAACTACGTCATCACATCAGCCTTCATTCATCAACTCAATCAACTGACTTAGGAGAGTAAACTGTTACAAGAACCAGACCACCACTGTTACAATCATACAAGCTGTAGTAGTAGTAATAGTATTCTATATTTAATTTATATCTACAAGTAAATAAATTTCCAGAGGGTGTGTATGGCGTGTGGCACTACTATAGTAAATAAATCACAACTTAATTTCCCACTGATGAGATGACGATGATAGTTTTCCACATAAATCTTACAACGAAGCAATAATTGTTTTTAAAAGTGGTATACAAAACACTCCACCGCAGAGGGTTAACTTTTAACAAGGTATGCTCACAGGCTGCTGGTGTAAAACCACATGTTGATTCTTGTACATTTCAAATAGGTTGCACGCATTACTAAACAATATTTTTTTCAAAATTAACACTTTAATTTTTAAAATGTCAAATTAGATTGAAATATTAGAGAGGTACAGAAATTCCACCCAGAAGAAAATGTATTTCTTTACCCCAAACCCTACCACCACCGGATAAGTACACTTTGTCCGAATTATAATATCGTTTGCTGTTGTTCCTTCCCAAAACAAAATGCAATTTACGTCGTATTTATTATTATAATAATGTCTATACTCTTTCTCTTCATAAAATAATCCTTTTTCTAATATTGGCAGTGGGCACCAAACACGCGCGTTTGGCAACATGAATGGCCAACATAAACCAGCAATCTTTATAGGCAGAGAAAAAGACAACACATTATTGCCTCTTTTGTTTCAATTGCAAACCCTATAATTCCACGGTATGAATGTATTTACATCATGTTTTATTTCCATTGTACTATAAATACTGCGCGAACGACAAGACTCAACTTAAGAAAAGTGTGCTACAACGATAAAAATAATAGGTAATATTCAAATAATGTGCTATAGACGGTGGAATAAGTAGAGTCATTCTTTTAATGTCCCCCATCAATCTTCCCCTCTCATTCTCTCGTTCCCTAGAGTCTTCTTTTTCCCTCTTCCTCTTCTACTTAATATTGATCTCTGTACTGACTCTTGTCTACTCACCGGAAATTCTAACATAATTAAAGGTCATGGAATTTGACTAAGGAATGATGCGTCAGTTAGCGTCTGTCTGTCTACCGTTTGTAGCTGTCGCATTCTAGCCGTTTTGTAGAGTAGCATGTAATTAGCGTTTTGTAGCTGTCAATTTTAGTTTTTAAAATAAAAGCTTTTCATGTGGCATATCGTTGCATGCAATAATTACACATAAAATATATATTGATCTACCAAGCGTATATAAACTACATTACTTAATGATGTTAGAAGTGGTCACTTACAGTTCCTTGTCATTTTATACTCATGTCCAGTTACAACTCCCATCAGGATTTTTTAGCGGGATGATACCGACCACCACCACCATGAGTTGTGCAGGATGCGAAAAGATTGTGCTGCCGCGACGAGGACCTGCTTCCCTCGCATTCGAATTTGATCACAATCTATACGCAGCAGCGATAATGTTTCTGGTAACTGGGCTTTAAACTGTGGTCCATAAATTATAACTGTGGTTCACACTGATAACTATCCCGATGAGAACGATAAATGTTTTGAAGTCGCCATTTCAGTCAACAAGAGTTTCATTTTCATAATTGCCAGCATCACTTTTTTCTTTGCATATCCCCGGAAAACTTTCACATGACACACTATACACAGGGATATATTTTGCGTTTTAACGTCCACCACAATTTAGCTGACCTGGAACGAACACCAGTTTACTTTCTACACACTTCTAGATTTCTCCTTATTTCTCACTTGAACTGATTTCACATGAAGCGTTTTCATGAAAATGAAACTTGTTCCTTGCACTGGGCCGTGTAGAGTTGTCTGTCGTCCGGCGGATTTGATGGTGACCAACATGAAATAAAATATTGTACAATTACTAATATTATTAATTCTGAGAGATGGGAATAGAGAGAGAGAGAAAAGAAAAACTTGAAAATAAATTGGGCTTTTGGCCAAAAAATATAAAAACTAATGTGATGTAAGTGGTATACTATGTAGAGAGAGATGAGGACAACGTTGGGTGGACTACTAGGACAAGACGACATGTGCCATGTGCTTAGAAATAATATTCCATTTATTTATGCATCTACGCTAATATATTAAAAATATGATGATGACGACGATGACGATGATGAACTTTGTGTGATGACGATAACATGTTATCCATGTTTCGTCCTCTCTTTCATAATATCTTAATTTCATCTAACGTGCTATAATATTGGCATAATATATTATAAATATTTCTCCCCAAACCACCATCACCACCGCTGTCTGTGTACTGCACTCACTACTCACTACCACCTCCAACACACCACTATCTCTACAAAACTGCAAGTAGACTAGCCAGAATATATTGAATCTAGATAGAGACAAGAGGAAAAACAAGGAGGGAGGAGGAGGAAGGAATAAAAAAGGAAGCCTATTTAGAAAAGCAGGAAAAGAGGAAGGAGGAGGAGAACGCGACGACGTCGACAACTTTTGGAAATAAAAATGTCATTGCACAAGCATAACATACAACACGACATCTTTTTCTCTCGCTCGATCTCTCTCGAGCATGAAATCGTTTCTTTTTTTTTATATAATAAACAAGACGTTAAAAAATGATAACAATAATGATAAATAATATTTTTTCCCGATATGCGATGCTTGATTTAGCGAAAAAATAAAGAGGAAGCAAAAACAATTTTTGTTTCCATTGCGGCTTTTTTTCCCCTTCTCTCTTACTCCATGCAAGAAGAAGCCTGCAACTCAGTCAGTCAATGCATTTTTTTTGCAGGCGTGGTTGGTTGGCTTGTGGAAACCCACTAAAAATTTTAGCTTGGGTTGATGATCATTTTCTGATTAGAGACCAGGATGAAGATGTAGAGCAGAAGATGAAGAAGTAGTTTTAATGAAATAAGTTATTATATTTGCAGTAGAGTAGCATTTTCTTTTGCGAAAAAATATAGTCTAAGAAATATAAAAAGGAGGACAGTGGCAGCAAAGAGCAATTTTATTTTTTTGAAGAAACCAGAATTAGCCTGTCTGTCTGTCCATCACACCACACACGTTAATTCGGAATTGCTGGTGGACGACGATCAAAATGATGATCGTGACTTTGGATCAAGATCTTTTTGGAAGTGAGTCGCTTCAAAAGGGAAAAAGGATTAAAGAGAGATGATGATGGGAAATCATATAGAATGATGAAGATACTAACGATGACGCTGACGAGAAGATGCGACGATACTGATGATGGGCCCACTCATACCAAAAAAAATATATATATATTTGGATGATGCCACTGGACTCCTTTCAAGAAGAAAAAAAAATGTTTTCTCTAACGACTTTGTACACTCTTGTACGTGACAAAAGCAACTGCCACATAAGAACAAGGCGAGAGGGGCGAATGATAGCCACCAGAGACGTTAGTCTACTCTACACACCACCACCACCACACAGCCTTCAAATGAAATTAATCAGAGAGCAGAGAGAAGAGATGGAGTAATTAATTAACAAGAGTGATGATGACGACGAGGACGACGATGATCAGTATAAAATCGGTGCTTGGAGGCAAAATACTAATGCAATCCCTTTGTCTCCTCTTGGCATGCATTTTCGCAAAAGGTATTGTGTGATGCCAGAGAGCTAACGAGAGAAAAAGAAAGAAGGAAAAAAAATCTGCAGAGGTGTTCGCAGTAGTGAAACAGGACACACAGTTTTTTTTCTGTCAATTTTCCATCTAGTATAAAAAAAGGAAAAGGTGATCGGTCACATGATCATATCACCATTATTTTTTTCTCTTTTACCAAACAGGCAAAACAAGTATCGCTTTACCTTTATATTTTTTTGCACATACATTGTATATACACACATGCACACAGAGCAACCGTGCAAATCGTTCTTTTTTTTTCTTCTTCCACTAACCGAAGAAAACTAATACAATATATTATAGATTTTTTTTATTGGAGCACATAATATTATTATTGTTATTGAAACTATTTTTTTTTCTCTTCTGCAGAAGGGTTTCCTTCACACTACCATCACCACTGCACACTGAACGGCTTATAGAAGAAGAACCAACTTTTCGACACCTTCACAAAAAAGCTAGGATAAAAAAAAGAGTGGAAAAAAAATCTAGGAACAAGAAAAGGAGAAATCCGATATCGCCGCACACACTAGAAGAAGAATCATCATCACACCGTCGCCGGTTCTACTAACACAAACTTAGACACTTGTACGGCAGAGAGTGATGGAAAAAGATGGAGAGAGAGAGACAAAGGCCAAAAAAGTCTACTTGCAAGTTGAGTGAGAAGGAGAAATATGATATTTATTATGTGAAATGATGACTATGAGAGGACACGCCGATTTTTGTGAACATTTTTCGTGATACATGTATTTTTACACTTTTGTGTGTAAACTTGGACAAAACGGAATGGTAAAGTAGCAGGGTAATAATAATGAAGGATAATACAGTATTTTAATGGATTATGGGAGAATGGAAATAATTATATCCCTTCACCTGAATTTGCCTTATGGTTTAAAGGACAAAAAATTGTGCATAAGGCAGCCTGAGTGGATATACCTTTTACTACTGCACCTAAAAATTTAATTGGGTTAGCTATGTTTTATGAAAATTTTCGTGAATGTCTAGAGGATAGACAGACAAACGAAAAAATCGTGAAGGACCTTACGCTACTTAAATGTATTATTTTACTACAGGCTTAGAGCGGCGGACACTTTACAAAGGAAACTTGAATGAGATGTGAGTAATTAAGCCGTTAGCATGATGATATGTGTGTATATTTTGTTATTTTGGTGTGTGTGTGTGTGATCCTTGTTTTCTGCCGAAAACGGACCGACCACCACCGCCTAAAAACTGAAAATGTAAGTGAAATGAGTTTTAAAAAACTGCGAAAAAAAGAGAATGAGATTTGGAAAGAGAGAGAGAGAGCTTTATAAACTTTTTAAAAACTTTTTTTCTGGTAATAAGACTTGTATTACTACTACTCATCATGATTTTTATTATTGAGTGAATATTTATTGACTATGTATCTTAATCTTTTTTACCACCTTCACTACTGACGACGGCCATGCATGATTTTTTTGGTGTGTGTGGTGAGATAGTGAAACGGAGAGGTAAAGTGAGAGATTTTCCTTTTTCTCTCCTCTTGTTATTCTTTCGAGATAATGATGATGATGAGGACGGTGATGGGGAGAAGACACGAGGATACAGTATCCAGATGGGTTTTGTATTAGACTGATATGACGGGGATGAAGAGAGATACCTCCAGGCGTGAAGTCCTACACTTTTTTTTAGTTTTATTTTGTATAGAAATACTAATCCGAAGGAGTTAAAAGTCACCAGCAGCTAAAACACGGATAACTTTTTTTTTGATCATGTAGCCAAAAAAATATAATCCACAGAGAAGGATATCATTTTTTTCAAAACGAGTGACTACTCACTGTGGCGAATGGACTTTAAAAATATTGCGACCGGTATCTTTCTCATTTGTGTAGTGTAGTGGCGAGTATGATATTTTGGTGAGCCACCAGAGGAACAGAATGGCGAACTTGAAATTAGATACTAGAGCGAAAACGGAGTATGTAAAATGTTGTGTTGGTTGTAAATGGTGGTGTTGGAGGAGAGGGGGGGGGGGGAGAGCTTCATGCAAAAAGGAAATGTGGGATAAAATGAAATTATTATGAAATGCGTTTTCCTATATCCAAATGGTTGGTGGTGAGGGTGATAGTGATGATGCGATGGTTGTCATAACAATATATTATTATATAAAAAAATAAATAACATGTAACATATACGCTTCCTATTCTGCTATATCATATCACCGCAGATTCCCTGTTAGCAGAATGATGATTCAAAATACTAGTAAGGATAATAACGGACTATAATAGTTAGAGCACACTATGTATTTATTTTTTTTGACTGAGGCTAGGCAGCCAACCAACGCCAGCACCTTCACAGTCACTTGATCATCCAATTAGAAAACTACTCAATTCATTCATTTTCCTTGTAATTTTCTTAATGACTCGTATGGTTTCTTGGTGGTGACTTGTTGGTATAGCGACTCACGATGGTGATGATGAGGATGATAGTGGTTTGGTTTCTTGGTCGTAGCTTGTTGCTCTGATGCTCATCATGTCACAAGAACGTCATGCCAGCTAGTATTCCTGTCCTGTCCAAATCTTAATTATTATGTAATAATATTATCTAGAAGGATTATGTGATAACATGGCTATGAAATTACTTTTAATTACTAGAGATGTATCCTCTCTTCTCAGCTTTTTCCTACGGCCACAACTTTAATACAAAATAGACCACAAACAACCAGAACCAAAAAAGCCTTGCAAAAACAGCAGCATTTTCTGCTCTGCTTTGTGGCTCGCACAGAGTTGTGCACTCCTTCCGGTGCAAAAATTTTTTTCCAAGATCGTCGACGCACCAGTCAAAAAAATTTCCACATCTACCATTCCACCAACCACGATCATACAAAACCGACACACAGTTGATATGGAAAATTTGAGACACAGAAAGATAATTTATTTTTGTGGATAATTTTATTATCATATACACCGGCACACACGCAGACACACACACACGACCACCCTGCACTGCACTTGTTTTGCAAAAAAGAAAATTATGACAAAAGAGATGATGAGAAGAAGAGAGAAAAATAAAAGAGAAAGAAAAGTTTATTTTGTCAAAGCACCACACCATTTATCTCACAGCTAATCATAATGTTTACGTTGCAGAAAGAGCCGTTGTATGGCAGTGTGCAAATCTGTACGCTCTCTTACGTGTGGTTCGGTTGGTTACTTTTCCTATTTAACGTGCGATTTCCTCCCGATCACGATCCTCTGATCTGAGAGAGGAGCAGAAAAAAGGAGGAGATGAATAATAGACAGGGAAAGAAGCAGAAGAGAGACTGATCATCGTGCTGATGATGATAAAGGGGAAAAAGTGATCATGTTGTTTGCTGGTGATGACGATGACGATTTCTAAGGAAACGAGAGTCAGTTTAAAAAAAAATAGGAAACTTATCTCTCTCTCTTTCTCGCTGTCTTCTTCATACCGTTTTTTTCTCCTTCTTCTTCTTGTCTCTATGATTGTGTGACTGACTAGCACACTTGTATTCCAACACACTCTTCTTTTTCTGTCTTGTTCTGGCGTGGCGTGATGATGATCATCTTTTTGGTCGCTCTCTGTATGTAATCTTGGCTGGTTGGTTGGTTTTTGCTACAGAGATTTGTTTTTTTGGTGGAAAGAAGGAGAGAAGCAACGCACAGAATCAAAAATTGATTTGATATGATTCCTTAGGATGATTCTCTTTCAGTCTACAAGGAAGGATGATGATGATGAGGATGACGCGATGATGATAACATTGCATACGAGAGAAATGGCAACAGAAAAGCATGCAACAGGACATGGTTCTTTTGGTGCAATGATGATGAGCCATCTTCTTATCCTTTCATTCCACTCCTGTTCAGGAGGAGTAGGAGGCGAATGAAAAAAAAATTGGTAATAATAATAATAAGTTGAATCAAAACTTGTGTGTAATGTATAGAGAGTATACTATGAAAATTGTATATAAAGGAAAACGAGAGAGAAAGTCAAATGACGAGAGAGAGAGACGTTTTTATGTACAAGTGTGTATCTTCTTTGGTTTGATTCAAATTGAAATGATAATCATGATCATCATAATAATATCATGTGTATATCGTCATCATCATTCTGCATTCATTTTCGAAAAAAAACTTTGTATAAGAAGCAGAAAGAGAGAGAGAGAGAGTATATTGCTCTTCTTTTCCCGATAACACTATTTTTTCCTCACAGAGGAAGATGATGATGATGCTGATGCTGTTTTTGCCGATGATGATCTTCACGATAAAAAAAACACGAAGGAAAGATGAGTAGGAAAACATAGTGAAAGAGGTACGTACACACACACATGCAAAAAATATATATAAAAAAAGCAGTCTAATATCTTCCTACATAAATGTATATGTGCACAAACAGGAGAGAGATGGAGAAAAAAAAACACAGTTAAAGTTATATAGTATGCAGATGTTTTTAGACAAACAGTGTAAGTCGCAAACACACACATAAAAAATCATCATATTAGAAAAACTACTAGTCTCTCATGAGGACAGAGAAGAAAGAAGCATGATTTCCGTTTTGCCGATTTTTCGGTGTTTGGTGTTAGCAATGATGCTGATGAACTGAACCTCTCTTTCTGGCGCTGGCTCTACTCCTCACTACTCATTGTCAGTCCGTCAGTGGAAAGAGGATGATCAGAGGAGAAGATGATATGATCACGGTGATGCTAATGGCAAAGAGTGCACTACTGAACCGAGTAAGTAATACGATGTGTGTGTATGAAAGAAGAGTATTTTATTTAAAAAACAAGAGCATTTAGGATAACATGATTGCCTTATGGCAGCAGTACTTTTTTTGCTCATGCAAAATAATAACATGGATGTATGGTAGACTAATAAGGAGGATCACTCCTGCTGCTATTTTTTTTCTCTTTCTTGTTCGATTCTCTTTTTCAAAGAAAGGGAAAAGAGAAGAAGAGAGATGGAAATGAGAGGAAAAATGGAAAGGAATGAGAAAAGACACACACGCTAAAAAAATGAGTATAATGAGGTATATGTGTGTATATAAGTTTATATGTATATGAGGGGAAAAGAGACACGGGGTTTGCATATGGTGAAGAAAGAGCAAAGTCACAGGAGGAGATTAAGAGGGAGAAGAAAAAAAAATTGCAAAATAGTGAGGAGTGAACAAGAAAGGGATATTGAGTCGTATATATTTTTTTGCAGGAGGATATTTGGTTTTAGTATTGAAATTTGTTAGTGAATTGGCTGTGTCATATATAAATATTATGCAGGTTTGGAGATAGACACAATTTGGAGGAATGGAAGAGAGTATAGGAAAACGGGAAATAGAAGAGAAGCAGATGTGTTTCAAATGAGATGAGTTTGTGTATGTGTGTTTTTTAGCGTGGTCGCCTTCGACGTACTTGTCGAACAAGTCATTTGACTAGAGAGAGATAGAAAAAGAAGACTAATATTTAGCAGACAACATAGTTGTGACAGGTACAGTGTTTTAGTTAAACGATAGAATTTCGTGGATTTTTTTACTGCATTTTCTATCCTGCTCTCTCTCCTCTCCTCTTAGAAAATAATATATTAGGTGGATATATTCCGTGTACACCGAGATGCATTTTTATATTTTTTCGCCTGACGAAACAAAAAACTGTTTGGCTTGTGCCTGAAAAAGCCGATTTAAGTTACTATTGGAATGCAGTCAGGCAAATGGAACGAGAATTTTTTTTTGCGAGAGTAACAAAATAGCAAATTATATACCCAATAATAATTAGCGTTTTAGGTATGTATTTTTCAGAGAATTATGGAATATTAATTTGGATGCGGATGATGATCACACACACATGTACACTCTCTGCAACAATTTTCCACCTCTCTTTCTCTGCATCATTTTTGGTAGAGACTGTTGCTGCTCTTTGCTGTACAGTTTTATTTGCAATTGGTGGCGTTATGAGAGAAAAAAATGGGAAAAGGAAAGATGCATGGTACGTGAAAAGCAGGAGGAGAGAGGGATTGAGAAATACACATACGCTTCCTTGTTTTCTCACCAGCTATTTAACAGACTTTTTCCATTTTCACTTACAAACCACACCAAACACCGTCATAGTGGTAGTTGTAGTAGTAGTAGTACCACATGTTTGTTAAATTGAGTTATCTCTTTGCGGAGAAGTACAACAAACATCAGGTCAGAGAACAGAGAAGGAATGGAAACTTTTGCCAAAATAATGTAAGAAGAGAAGAAACAGCGTGTGCATTCGATATTAACTTTTTTCCAACGGCTAATAATTATTTTCCCCATTATTTTACATGAATCTTCCTGATTTTCAGGAAATCATAGTTTACACAGAGAAAAAATATTAGCAATTTATGCATTATTTTTAAAGCAAGAATTAGACCAAGAACGCCTCTTGCAGGAAATTTGTAGAAATGACAGTAAATTCTCAACGCAGTTGTAAGGATAGTTTGGAAGGTTAACAGAAATGCAGATTGTTTATATGCATGTTTAACGTAATCAAGAAAAGCAACAATGAACGACCTTTTCGATAAAACAATCGGTCCACTTGTCTCAATTGATTTATTATAATTTCTGTGGGAATACCGACGATTATTTGAGGTACGAGTGAAAATCTGTCTCTTTCAACTTACACACGATCAACTTGAATGATAGGTATGTATAGAGAAAGATATTATTGGTGTGTGTTTAGGTATGCCTGTAGTAAGTAGTAATATCATCCAAAAGACTGATGCTGGTGCTGATGATAGGGAAAAAAAGCTTAAATGTGAAAAAGGAGTAAAGAATTTATAGTGGAGTAGAGAAGATAGATGGAGTGAATATTATAGTATCAGTAGTCGTAATCGTCAAAGTCAAATGCCCAAAGTGACTGTCAACAAAGTTATATGGAGACTGACAGAGAAACAAACAATTTTTTAAAGTAATCGTTGACTTTCCTCCACACACGCTCGCATGTTTAACCGAGAAAAAAACTAAGAGGATCTTTTTTTTCTACGCTATATTATATGCAACGCTATGGCGTGCTAACATGGAAAATGTTTTCTTGAGAAAATCAACCTCTTCTTTCTTCGTTATATAAATGATTCATAAAAATGATGGTCATGCTCACACAGGCATTGTGTGTCTGAGTATACATATTATAATACATTCATTTAGCCAATTGAAAGTGATCGGAGAATGAGGGAATGTGCCAATGTGATTTCCTGTTGCTGATTATCTTGTTTCTTTAAGCTGCTGTCAGTTCATAAAAATGGAAAGAGAATGGGAGACAAGAGAGAGAGAAAACGTTGAAAAATATAAAGTTTAACAGTTCATGTGTTACGGTAGTTACCAGGAAAGGGTTTGTGGTCCGTGAAAGGAAGCAAAGGAGCAATAAAAAGGAAAAAGAAAGTGCGTCACAAACCGCAACAAAACAGATCAGAAAAAAATATTGTTGCAAAAAGAACGGGAAAGTGGAGAGGTAAAAAAACAACATGTGTTTGCAAGGAAGGAATCTATCAGGTTCTCTCTTTTCCACTCACGATGACTGACGCTAATCTTCCGTTCACTACTGCCGTTTTTTTTAATGTGGTGCATTTTTAATTGAGCGCTATAGCTCTGGGATGTACGTGCAGCAACGCTTGCATTTACATGGTGCGTGAATGCATACAAGTTGGGAAAGAAATTAGTTGGCAGTAGGGACGTTAAGTGATTACCTTGATGTCTGTCTGCCTACTTTGCTAAATGAAACACTTTACACTCTTTACTGAATAGAAAGTTGAATGATAATTTTGTTAAAGGATCATAATGCCCCAATGGAATCACACTGTCTACGGCCTTTAACTGTTAAGATCACATTCTGTTTCAAATTTTCTAAAAAAGTATGATACAGTTTATCGCTTTGACTGACTTCCGCTACTTTACTATGCATCCTCCCATCGATCTTTTAATAGCGTATGAGTGACAGTTGGCTCTATAATGAAGTATTATTTAAATAAACCCAAAAAGAGAAAAATGCCCGGATGACATGCACATCATTACATATTTGTGGTATGGGCTGGAGTCTCTTCTTAAAAGACTCAACATTCTTTGGAAATAAAATGAGACAGTATTTTTTTTCAGGATAATGTATCGTGTATACACTAATTGATCTACTGCTACAACTACTGTTGTTACTCCCATATTCCCTCTCTGAAAAGTGGGCAAATGAATTGGTGATGATAGGTCAGCAACACGCTATAGAGCGATGCAACCAACGAAAAAATAAAATATATACCAGAGATCAACCTGTTCTCTCGATATCTTCCTCGTTTTTTCCAAAAGGTCGTTCCATTTCCATCTCCATTTTATAATCAACTTTCCTAAAAAAAATAATGAGAGCAAGCAACGCGAACAGAAAGAGAAGCTAAAAAAAGTACAATGAAGCGAAAAACAATTATTAGAAATGTTACCAAGAACTACAATCTGCAGGCAGATGTTGCCACACATACACAGACTTGTTTTCCGTAAATAATTGATTCTTTTGCTAGAAAAAATATGTGAATTTCAGGTAAACGATAATTGTTATTGTAATAGTAGTAGTGTAAAAGTCACGTTTAAAAATTAAATAACATTTCGTACTTGGGAAGATGTTCTCTTGCTGATGATGGGCTTCTCCCCTGACGTTGATAATGATGAATTTTTTGACAACCAGGTAAATGAGTTAGGCAATTAGCTAATCCGTTGCTTGTACTACATCGTATGTGTACAAGTGCTACTGCATAAATTCTTCCACTTCTGTCATGTACGTACAATTTTTTCGCTTATTTTTCACTTGTCCTCCTGTTTACGTGTACAATTGCGATTGTATAATATTTTACCTTCTCTACACTAATAATAGCATTCATTACGCATCTTTCTCCTTTGATGTTCAACTGAGCGTGGAAAAACAAGGAATTCGTATTTGTCGAGTTGAAAAATGCAATGTCAATGTCAGACTTGAATTTTACAATCAACACAATCCTCTCACCTCTCATCAATCTCATATATACCTGTAGGCATATGTATGCATAATGATATATACGCCAAAGCTAAAACTTTAAATACAATTTTTCAACGACTTGTTCTCTCGTCCCAGTTATTTTTTTTCACCTTTCATCATCAAGTTTCATTTTACTGTAACATTTATCTATCAACAACATCAACATCTCCCAGAGAGCTTCTGTCGTCGTTGTTGTGGGTATAAAAATGGTAAATATTTGGATTGGGTCGGATAATCCTTTTACATTTGTGTAGTAAATGACTGACTGGCACCACAGGAGGCGGCATCCCATTGTGTTGTTAAAATGTGCCCCATACAAACACACAACCAAAACCACTGACGGAAGGATCCTCCACCGAGAGAGAAAACCAAAAAGGAAGAAAATATAAAATGCACCTTAAATATTTGTATGAAATGTTGTCTATATGGATATTATTTATTATTGAAAAATATGAACAAAGTCAAAAGTCATGTAAAATGATAAAACGATCATCCAATCCATCCCGACTTTTTTTTTCTTGAGAGTCATGTAGGCATTTCTCTGTCCCAGGCAGTGTCGCCAAAATCGCCATAAAACTTGCCCATTAATACCTCCGTGTGCATATTAAGATATGGGAGATGAGATGGAAAGGCGAGAAAAAAAAATCGTGGCGTCAAAATATTCTGTTAGAAATTCTGCCATGTCTGACGGTTACTTATATATTCAAGTTATTACCACCTTTTAGTACTACTATAACAGCAACTGTTCATATTCCATTTCTTATATATTGGTAGTGTGATGACAGCTATCACAATTAACATGATTTTTCCTCAGCTTTAAAAAGAAACACTTTACAAAATTTTATTTTCCCTTTTTGCTTACTCACTTGCTATTTTTATTTTATCTGTTAGCATGGCCATTACATCCAGAAGAGGAGCAGCAAGCTCACACACAGGTAATACGACATCTTGTTGCATGCACGTTTCATCATCACCCCACTAATGTCCAAATGACATGTTCAACATGAAGGAAATGAGAGAAAGATATCAAAACTTCTTTATTGTCGAGGTACTTACCACCTTCATCACAGCTCTCTGTCTGATGTCATTGTCATCACTTGACTTTTTTTCCCTTTTTTCTTGAGAAATGGAGAATGAAAAACGGGATATACTACAGATATATGGATTATTATTATTGCTATCATGTTAACCGAACGGGATGGCCGAAAAGTCTGAATCTGATGAAAAGTGAGACGGAGTGGAGAGAGGTGAGTTATTAAAAAGGAAGTTGGAGAGGCCGAAAAACGGCTACTCTGGCTGGTATGCTAACGTGATGTATGCAGCCAAACTGTGATTTTTCTGTGAGAACTGGTACACTTGAGACGTTCAGGCATGTTAACTATTATTATCATTAAAATGGAACGAATAGGATTAACTTGGTTTTTCATTGTGTGTCCCTTTTTTTCTGCCTTCACCTCCGGGTAGTTTGACGTTTGACTTTTGGTTTGACAGGAAACACTGTTTTCGTCCCGTTTTACATGTGTATTATCGACATTTGACATTGTTCATTTAGCACAAAAATTACTCATCTTGTTTGTTTGTTTGTTGTGTGTCTTTGTTGTATGTCGTGGAAATTGGAGCATGCGGGTTTTGGCATCTTACATGATTTTTGACTTTTTCTCATGATATATTACACACATTTAAGATGGAAAGGTTGAGAAAATAATTAGCCTTGACATTCCCTTCTATTTTTCCCCGTTGTAATTCATATGATGATGACACACTAATGTCGCATTCTTACATGATTATGATTACAATCACTTAAGATTCCTAGCGGGATTTTGTGATTATCCAGTAAAATCCCCTTTTTTCTAACTCTTTCCATTATGCAAATCTTTGCAATTTTACTACCTATTACCCAACATTCATTTAACCAGATCACACAGTTCTAACCACGGCTGTGTGTTTTTCCAGAGTGGGAGGTCCATTCAACGGTTACGATCTGCAAAAAAATTCCACCTGCTAATTAGCTTAAAACACTACATGAGATGAGGTTACACGCATGTGCATGCTCACATATAAAATTACATATTATGCAATAATTAGCAGTTTAACTCCAATAATGGCAATTAAATAAAAAAATTGTTGTAATTGATCAAATCACATTTTGATTTGCTAAATTAAATCAAGCAAATCGGTAGGTAGAAAAGAATATGGCTAATGTCCCGTTAAAGCACTTAAGCAGGAAATAAAAGGCTGGTCAAAACTCATGATGACTTGGTGATCAGGTTGGATGATGATGGTGATGATTTGATGATAAAGGTTGTGGCCAAAAAGGTTCCCTTGAAAGGAAATTCCGAAATCTAAGCTGTCAAATAAAAGTCCCTCCTTTCCCCCTTCCTAACCTACATAATAAAACAAGGAAATAATATGTGTGCGGCGGTGGTGTGGTAAGTGGTTAAAGGTGATAATAATAATACTACTAATAATGGCATGTTTAAAGTACCTAAATCGGGGGATCATTTCCTTTTTCTCAATTCATAATAACAACAATAAAAATGAAATAATGTAATTATTATCAATTCACCACAACAAATACCCTGTGTCGCATAGGTAAATAGAGAAGGTGGTATAATGGCATTATCATCACCTTTTCATTTATTTATCCCACAATGTTTGCCTTTTTCCATTGTTAACCATTTTGCAGGGATTTTATCATCCTTATCGGGTTTCCTAGAAACACAGGTATCTCTTTGAAAGGTATAAAAGGTGCTTGTGGTCAGGGGATGTTCAACAGATGAAAAACTGACGTGATTTGCACACGGTGCGCTCAGTTCACTGCTGGAGTTTGGTCAAATCATATCTTCTCTCTACACTCATTAGTTCACGCTACAGTGTAATTAACTAAATAACTTTTTTTGTGATCCAGTTTGTGTGAGGAAAAAATAATATTACGTGTGATTTTTTGGGGCAAAATGGAAACGAGCCTGTTACGTACTGCTGTGGTGACGACCGCAGCAGCGTTTTTAGTTTTATTTTGCGGTGATGGAGTGTCCTCAGAGTATTCGGTGATGTCCCCACCCCTGGCGTTTGGTTTGGCTGATGACCCCTTTGCGAAGCAGTGCACGTGGTTATTTCGATCCAATCCGGATGATTGCAATACCTACTTCCAGTGTCTTCATGGTCGCTCGGTGCTGAAAAGATGTCCGAAAAAGCTTCACTGGAATGGTGAAGGACACTACTGCGAGCATAAGTCGAGGTCAACGTGTCAACTTGGAAAGGGAGTCAATAACGTCTTGGAAGTTTATGACAACGCCAAAGCTCATTTGATGAAGGGAAAGTGGCGAGGTAAGAATTTTTTTCTGAATTAATTTTCTCTGTGGTTTTATTATGTAAGAATTAGTAAATTAAATGGGTATGCTTCATTTTTTTTCTTTTAGAACCTTGTCCACCCAACACATTCAAGCCTTTCCCAGGCGACTGTTCCAAGTACATTCAGTGTGGCGGAAGCGGTGAAAAGCATGCCATGAGTTGTTCTCCAGGACTATTGTGGGATCAGTCAATTAAAGCTTGTAACTGGGCGAGTGCCGTGCATTGTACCCCTTCATCAGGTTCCGAGGCAGGAGCAGGAACAGGAACAGCGGTTATCTCTTATGAAACAACAACAACAACCACAACGGCTGCCCCATTCCTCCCACCCTTTCCAACCATTACAACTGCCCCTCCACCAGGCCCACAACCAATTATTTTATCAACGGAACAACCACCAACAACAACTACTACAACTGAATGGACTACAACCACAACGACCACCACCACACAAAGGCCTGCCACCTCGAAACCCAGTGCAACCGTCTACCCGATTCTGATACCCACCTCAGGTTAATATTTTATAAGAAAGTACTTCTTTAGGTAGAATTTCCTGGAGAAATCCTCCTCAAAGTCTATATTTTTTTTCTTAACTTTCTTTATTCCACTTATTTAATAATCTAAATGATATGTGTAATTAACTAACTTTGCATGACCCACCAAAGGCATGATAATTACAATGATTATAATAGATAGCTATAATAAATCGTTATCTACACTTTTCTTCCTTTCTTCGCACCTATTTTTTTTCTTCTTCTTCTCACTCCATCTATTGTCGTCAATTTTTTTCGAGAAACCGGACAAGAAAACCAAACGAACCAATTAAATTTTAACAGAGTACAAGGTCGTCTGCTACTTCACCAACTGGGCCATTTATCGCCAGGACAAAGGACAGTTCACCCCGAAAGACATTGATCCTTCCAAGTGTACCCACATCATTTACGCCTTTGCCTGCCTCAACCCGGTGACCTACAAGTTGGAAATGTGCGACCCTTGGATTGATGGTAAAGAAGGTAAAGATTTTTACGGTCAAATCACATCCTACCGCAAACTCGGAGTGAAGGTGATGGTCGCCGTTGGTGGCTGGAATGACTCTGCCTACTCCAAATGGACCCTGATGCTCAAGGACCCAGCAAAAATGGAAATTTTCATCAAATCTGTTGCCGAGTTCCTGAAAAAGTTCGAGTTTGATGGGATTGACATTGATTACGAATATCCGGGTTGTCCTCAGGCCAACTGTAATTTTGACTCCAAGTTTGAGAAGCAAGCTTTCGTCACACTTGTCAAAGGATTGAGATTCATGTGTCCACCCGAGACAATCATTACTGCCGCTGTGTCTTCCAACGAACTTATTATTGGTCAAGGTATGCAAAGCTCACTCCGAATTTTTACCTCTAATTTTTTCATTTAACTTTGTCGGCACACTTTTAGTAGAAGAATCAAGGCGCCTGAATTAGTAAAGCCTCTCAGTCTGCCTTTTTTACTAAGAAATGGAAAGTTGTGTAGCGTGCTGCACGGTAGGGGTGAAAAAAGGGACCTGATTTTATTTATAGAATTTTTTCCTTATTTATTTTCACAGCTTATGATGTTGCCGTTCTTGTAAAGTTTTTGGACTTTATAAACCTGATGGCGTATGACTTTCATGGAGCTTGGGAACCCAAAACAGGAATCAATGCACCTTACCAAATGATGCCTAATGATGAACACCACTTGAATGCCATTCATGCAGTGAACGTGTTCAAGAGTTTGGGAGCACCACCAGAAAAAATCTGCCTTGGCATGCCAATGTACGGTCAAACTTTTACGGTGATTGATCCCTTAACTGATACAGGAATTGGAGCTAAGGCAAGAGGTCCAGGTCCTGCAGGTCCGTGTACTAAACAAAAGGGTATGATGGCTTACTATGAAATTTGCAATCAAACCTGGACGAGAACGGTGTACGATAAGGATGATCGCGTTGGTCCGTATGGGGTCAATATTAATGATGGCACTTGGGTTTCCTATGATGACCAGCACATGATCTGGACCAAGTGTCAGTTTATTAAGGAGAATGGTTTGGGAGGAGGTATGATTTGGGCTTTAGATTTTGATGACTTTAAGGACTACTGTGGACAGGGAAGATTTCCTTTGTTGACTGCCCTAAACCACGGGTTAAGGGCTCCACCATCAGCTCAAACACCTTATAAGAGAACGCTAGGTCCTAACAAAATTTTCACCAGCAGTAAAAAGAGTAGTAGCAAAAGTAATAGTAATCAAGTTAGGAGAAGTAGCAGTAAACGTCAAAGAAAAACTCGGCGTCCTAGTTAAAACTTAATATAATATTGCAATTAAGACTTAATACTACTTAACAACTAGCTGACATACAATTATTATTTATTTTCTTATGGTGCTCAACGAAATGCTCTCTAGCAGATAACTATTTTTGTGTAATGGAAAATTAATACGTAATTAGTTCCATATAACTATCTACTTACTTTAATGACAAACCATATAAAAACACCTATCAGTTCCTCTCTTATTCCGGTTATAGTATAATTATTCTAGTTAAGTATATATTATGTATAATTAATGTATTTTGTATAATAAAACAAATTTAAAATAATTGATTGTTTTAATTACTCCATTTTATTAACTGCTCATATTACCCATCCTATTTATAAAATTTTATCAAAGGAAATGTTACAGACCTCTTGACAATTTCATTATAATTTGATGAGTGTACATCAAAGACTTGGTTTTGTATTAAGTGCTGGAGTCAGAGCTTCTGGTATGCGATCCAGACTTGTGTCACCAGAAAAGTGACAATTGTGCAACGTCTGCCCTTGGTAGCGCCGGTGTCTATAGTCCTGTCTGTCTGGTGGTGGTGGAGTATGAGGTGAGCGAAAATGGTAGCCAACCGGGAGCTAGCAGACAACTCGGCACTTTTCCAAACCCTCCACGACTTCTCACGAACACTCGCTCATCATCATCAACACTACATTGATTTATAACTCCGCTCAAACGATATACTCCAGTAGCCAGTTAGTCATCAGTTAAAATCTTATTTAAATATTTTTTAGAAATTTTACATAGTTTAAAATTGCACTGGAAACCAAAGTTAAACCATTCTGGTTGGATTCCGTTTTCTGTCAAGATGGCGTTAAACAAAGTTATAAAACTGGAATTAAAGAACGGACAGACAGACAAATGGGGATACAAATTAACCGTCTGTATTTTTATTTAATATTTTTTTTTGTAAACTGGGAAAGCATGATGTTCCAAGACAATACGCCTCTCTCTAGTCAAAACTCAATCTGAACAAAACGTAGTTCTGTGTAACAAGTTACTTTAGAAACCGTTTTAACAAAATCATAGGCAATAAATTATTTAGTTTAATCACGCATTTTACTTACTAATATAATTTTAATAACGTTCCAACAACAACTCCTACTGTTATAATCTGAAAGGAAGACTGAATAATAAGCAACTTAAGATTATTTTAGCTTGTCATTTTTTTATATACACATATTATTGTTGTGTTTACAAATACTCTCATTTTAAAACAGAATCTCCCTTTTTACTTGATTTTTTAAAAATATTTAACTTTAATTACAAACTTTGAGCTCTCTGTGTTGCATCATTTGTTTGTGTGTGTTCACATCTGGAAAATTGCAACGGTTAAAAATTAACGGTAAGCAAAATTAAAGCGATATATCCAACGGCCGGCATGTACAATACTGTCCCATTGTTTATAATGACGTAATAATAATTACTGCATAAACAACAACAATGGTCTGAATTAATAATTATAATGACATTTCTACGAATACATATAGTTAGTAAGGCAAGCCACATGAATTAAAGCTTGTGTCAAAATCTCGCAGCGGCAAATGCATGGTCAATGGTCAATCATGTCATGGTATCTGCTGCAGATAATGATTGCATCTCATCTCGCCAGCCAGTCTTGTCAGTCAAGACCACAAACATCTTTAAACCTTATCATTATCATTCACGGCCACCACAGCAGCAGTTAAGCAACATCAAACTAATTCTCAAGTATTCAGATTATAGTCCATTTTCCCCCTCTTAACCAGCTCAACAATTTATTCTTTAACCATATATTCCTTCAGCTCACTTTGTTCATTTTTTCTTCATTATCATCCCATTATCTTTAAATGCATTCCAGGCAATTCCAGAGTCCAACCTTCCATCTGTCTAAAAAAAATTATAATCATCTTATTTTTTTGTTACGCTTTCCTTGATTCACAATGAACCAACTTTAATGAAGAATCTAATCTCCTTACAGTGGGCTGCTGCGGATGTAAAAAAAAGTTGATCTTTCATAAAAAGTGAGGCGATGAGTCAATCGTGTAAAAATTGAGAAGCAACGTAGACTAATGGTTTGTGTGAAGCCGACGCTAATAATGTGCCTAAGCGTTTGGTAGAGAGATGATGCAAGGATTTCAGGTAGAGTCAGTCAAGCCATAAGAAAGGTTCTCCAGATTAACAAGCAGAGTTGGTGAGGTGGCAAACGGGGAATCAGACAGGCCGTGTGAAGCATCAGTGCATCTTGTTGCAGAAGCTGCGCTTGTTTTTGTAGATTTTAATCAATTTAGTTTTCTCTAGGCAGTTAGATTTGTAGATAGTTAAAAGTGAAGAGTGAGCATTTTTTAAGAACTTTGAAGCGGTTTTGTAAGGTGAGTAGTTAAAAGATGGATTTAATTTGGTTAGTAATTAAAAACTGTGAGAGGATCAGCTGTTCACGTGCTGGTCAGAATGTCGGATTGTCGGCTTTGTCAGATGTTTAGTTAGTTAGATAAATGTGGTTTAAATGGTCATGGTGACATAAGGTGACAGGAACGTGGTTAGGTTGATGAGATGTGTAATGACGAGAGAGGTGGTTTTGTGGCGTTAAATGATGAGAGAGATTTTTAATTGGGGTTTGTGTTGTGATATATTTTTTCAGTGGAAAGGAGTTAGTCTGGTTGCTTGTGTTGGAAATAGAGAAGAATTAAGTTAGAGGAAGAAAGGATGGTTTCGAAAAATGGGAATACTCCAAAGGTAATCAGGAGTTGATAAGCATTTTTATTTGTTTAATTGAATGTTTTGGGATTGTAAAGGCAGAGATTTTAATGGAGTGTGATTATATTTTTTGTGAATGAACAGGGGCGGGTGGCGTTTATTCATCCGGATTTGGGGCTGGGAGGAGCTGAAAGACTAATCGTTGATGCCGCAGTGGGGCTTCAGAGACGCGGCTACGATGTCACCATTTTCACCGGCTATCATAATCCTAATCATGCATTCCCTGAGACTGTTAATGGAACACTCAAGGTAGAAAAAACAATGGAGTAATTGGTTGAATGTTAATTTGTGGAAATATTAAAAATATTAAATTCTATTATGGTTGTTGTTTGAATGTAGGTAGTTCCGGTTTGTCAATGGATTCCACGCAGCTTATTTGGTCGATGTGTAGCGCTCTTTGCCTACGTAAAAATGACCCTAGTTGCCCTCTATGTCAATTTCTTATCCCTCAGCTCTTCCCGAAGGCCCCAAGTTGTCATTTGTGATCAGGTACTGATACCTTATTTTAATAGTGATTCAATAACATTCAGTTAATCTAACAAATCAAGTAAATTGTACGTATATATTTTAACAGGTGTCCGCATGTATTCCAGCCCTGAAGCTGCTACCTTATATATTCTACCCCAAAATTATGTTTTACTGCCACTTTCCCGATCAGTTGCTCACAACCAGAGAAAATTTCTTTAAAAGATTATACCGGGCTCCACTGGATTGGTTCGAGCAGTTTACTACCGGACTCGCTGATAAGATCGTGGTCAACAGCTTGTTCACCAGTAAGCAATCCATCACACTTCCAACACCACAAATTGTATTTAACTATTCATTTAACCATAAATAATGTCATTTTAATTTGTAGGATCCGTGTTTCACGATACCTTCAGGAGAATCAAAACAGTTCCTGACGTTCTGTACCCTTCCATAAACACGTCGCTCTTCGACGAGGCTGCTAAAAGTAAACAAACATCCAAACAACTGGAGTCTCTAAACTACAAATTTACCTTCCTCTCCGTAAATCGTTTCGAACGGAAAAAGGATATCGCGTTGGCGATAAGAACATTAAGTAAGTTCAAAAAACATGATTACATTGCTTTTGTAATTTATAAATCGACTAATTTCCAATTTGATCTTATCTAGAAAAACTACGGACCTGTGTGGATGAAGAGGAGTGGGGCAACGTTCATTTGATTCTTGCTGGAGGCTATGACCCACGTCTGGAAGAGAGTGTTAAATATTTGGAAGAACTGAAAAAGATTTGTGCTGATGAAGGTGTCGTGGATCACGTCACATTTTTACTCTCGCCAAAAGATGACATCAAAGTTCAACTTATGCAAAAATGTTTCGCTCTCTTGTACACTCCAGCAAATGAGCATTTTGGAATTGTTCCTCTTGAGGTAATTATCATTAAACTTAAATAAATCCCTTAATTTTTTTGCCTATTTAAAAGTTTTGGTTTTTTTCAGGCAATGTATATGAGCAAGCCAGTTGTAGCTGTGGATTCTGGTGGACCAAGGGAAACAGTGGTCAGTGAAGTCACAGGATTCCTGTGTCCTGCAACCGAAATTCATTTTGCTGTTGCCATGGCACGTCTCATCAAGGATCCTAAACTGGCTGAAAGAATGGGACATGCGGGCAAGGCCCGTTTTAAAGAACATTTCTCCTTTGAAGCATTCTCCTTAACTTGGGACAGAAGTATTGAAGGACTTATCTCCACCTCGTCCTCGTATGGTCACGGCAGAGCAGAACTAACTGGAAAAATTGTTAGGGAACACATTGACTAGAAAAATAATCTGTTCAAAAAATCAGTCAACTTTTTAATTGAAATGTCAAATTAGACCTTTTTTATATTCTCAGTCATTTCCCTTCCTTGTGCTAGTTAACTTTGTTTAAAATTAAATAGGATTCCAACTCTGTCCAAACTGTATTCTTGCCAGGCTTTTTTTCAGAAATGAGGTGTTGGAAGTGGATTTTCTCAAATCTCAAGATTAAATAAAAAAGATCATTTACTCAAGCTGTACTGTTTAGCCCGTGTTGCAATTCTGACTGATAGAGAAACTCTGGTTGATTAAAAAGAATCGAAAACATATCAGATTGGTGAAAAAAATAACACAAGGGAGTATTACGTTTACAAAAAAATAAACAATTAGTAACCTGTGAGGTAGTAGTAAAATTCTCATTATTTTTAATTGAATCCTCTGTGGGATATGTGTTTTTTTGATTCCTCTCGCAATAAAAAGCTTTGCATTATGCGTTAAAATGAGTGAAAAATAGGTAAAATGGTTATTCGTTCCTAATTATGAGTGCAGTACTGGAAATAATGTAAATGTACCAATAATTTATTATTACTAATTATTATTATATTTTTACGAAGTGTGCAAAAGTATGATTAATTTCTGGAGAAAAAATAAATGCTATCGTAAATATAGTATTGTTTATTGATTGTTGCGGCATGCTATTAAGGAATGTATTTATAAATAATTTTAACCAATGCCGCTGTTATGTCAAATGCCTGTGTTTGTAGTTTTTTTAAGCTGCTATAATAATTAAGTATGGTCCTTCCTAACGGAAAACAATTAACCAAGTATTTTTATTTATTTTACACATCCACGCCGTGGCTATACTTTTTACCTGAATCTTTACGTTTAAAAATGTTTCAAAGAAAAAAGTAATAGCAATTAAATAGTTTAGTTAGTTAGTTGTAATTTCAAAATGAAATAAAAAGATAATTGTTCTTTGTATAAAAAAAATAATGCGTTTGTTGTGAAATTATTTTCATGATTTTTTTGATGCATAAATAATTGCGCAGTTAAATTAATGAAAGGAGATGAAAAAAAAAATTGTTTCCTTTTTTGTCTTTTTACTATATCATAAAATTGTATTGATTTTTTCGCGAGTCTACAAGCCATCATCATTATCATCTGATAAATAATAATAATAATAGTCATCATTTTTATACATAATTATACTTTTTTTTAATTATACTAACATAGATAATTAATTTTACACGAGTAATAATAATAATAATAATAATAATATTGCAGTAACAACATACAACAATGACTGTGATCCAACTATTAAATCCAAAAGCGATACCAACATCACCACCACGAAATATACACACAGCAATTAAAATTATTTGGGCGCGTGTGCAGTTAAACAGACGCATACAACAATTAAAATCATATTTATGTCATAATTACAATCTACAGTAATAATAATAATAATAATAATAATCATATTTAATTTATACAGCATCGTTTACATCGCACAACAATTAATTTGTTTTTTTTGTTACTACATCAATCATACCAGACTAAAATTAAAAATAATTAAATAATTATAGTTAACGACACATTAAAACGATAACCTATTTAAATTTTTTGACTCACTCGCAAATTTATCGTTCTCTTTCTCTCTGATTGTATAATTAAATATCCTAAAAAAATTAAAGTGATAAAACTTTTAATGATGACGATTTTTACATTGTTGTTATTTTAATTATTATTTATTTTTAAATATGCAACTTAAAAAGATTTGATCACCCAATTTAAGTACACGATTTTAATAAAAAACCACAACAACAACACAGACATATTTTCAATCCATACATTTAATTTTTAATTATTCTTGTATATAGTTTTAATGGCTAGTTAACTTTTAACTGTCTAATTAATCAGTTGTCACAACACTAACTGCTATACCACGTCAGATTTGTAGTAAAAGTAGCAGTGTTGTCGCGTGTAGTTATATAAAGTTTATTATAATTAGAGACATACATTTAAAAAGAGATACTTAATTATAGTTAATTTTAATAATGATAATAATAACTGATTAATTATTATTATTATACTTTGTTTCTTCCCATTTTTTTTAATCAGCTCCAGAGAATTTAAATGACGACATTTATTTATTTAGCTTTTCTGGTTAAATGGTCGATGATGACAATTTAAAAAAATGATAAAGAAGAGAGAGATAATTATCATTAATCATCGAACCTCTCTCACCTCTCTGGGATTTTTAATTAATTAATTATTTTTAACTAACATTTTTTCATTATCTTTTGGTATTAAATCTTAATTATTTTTTCTTGTCAAATTCATTTAAAATAAAATTCCAGGGATTCTAAATATAAACTACTAATTATCTCATTAACTTTAAATACGAAGTTTTACTCATGAATGAGTTACGGTTTTCAGGTTGTTGGAAAAGTAACAACCGTCATCAATTAAAAGCGCTAGTTTAATTGTAGAGGTATTTAACAAAAAAATGTGTTTATGTTTTCATGTAATTTGTATTGTAGATTTTTTAATGATGATTTGATAATTGTTTGTGGAAGGTACAAAGGTATGATGGCTACGACTCAAAACTGAATTTTTTTAAAAAATAATTATAATTGGTAAAACAATTACCGGCAAATAGTCAGCATTTTTTAATTAACTTTTCTCTCTCTCGTGGAAGTACAAAGGTACGGAAGATTATATAATATCTTGTTTAATTAAAAAACACTTTCCAACAAAAAAATTTAATTGCGTTAATTAAAGCATTCTTGTATTGAAAAACTGGGTTACCAATTAAAAAGCTATTAAATTATAGCAAACTCTCTAAATAGTCGTTTTAAACGTGTTTAGAAAAATTTCCAGACTTAATTTGTAATTATTTATTTTACATAATTTAAATATTCCCTGACGCCTGACGTGTTGCCGTTGTTAAATATGAAAAGCTTTTTAAATGATTCATTAATTTACCTGAAACAGTCGAGTCGCATATTTAAATTTAATACATAATTATCAATTTATTTCTAATTGTTCTCAAAAACTAACACGGAATCATTTCACCTAAAGCTGAAAAAAATTGCCTAGAATAATAATTAATCATAATAATTAATTATATTTTAATTGTTTTTAAAAACACCCTCCTCTGCTTTGTCTAAAAAAAGGTATTTTTTCTTTCACTGTGTGTGTTTTTTTAGTATTTGTTAGCGTAATATGGCATATATTTAAATATAATTCATCCTATAATTTTTTCCCAAAAATCTTTTACTTTTAATTATAATTGTTAATTAGTGATTGATATACACATTCACACGTCAAGCTCTAAAAAGGGGTTCGCTTTCTTCTGTCCTTTTTTTATTATCACCCTTTCCATTTTCAATTAGCAGCGTTTATATTAATCATTATCGCCATCTGTGTCCCAAAAATATTTTAATTGGGTTTACACGATTTTCATGATTAATTATCCATTTTTAATTGTAAGTAAACTTGGATGAAAACAACGATACTGGTGGTATGGTGGCGTCGGCGGCGACAAAGATGAAAAATACTTTTTAAGATTTTATTTTGGGTCATAGAATGTTGGCGTCTCTCTGCATACCATCATTAAAGTAGCAATTAGTTAAATATCTTTGCTTTTTTGTCATTTGATTATAATTTTTCATGAGATTTTAATTGTTACTTTAAACAGGATCGTTAGTTTCTTTCCATTTTTTGTCTTGGGTTTTTTGTGTGGCGTTTTTTTTATTGTTAAGAATCTGCATTCTTTTAATTTTTCATGTGGGTAATTTAGTTAGTCTGCGTTTAAAAACCCCATTATATTTTTTAAAGTCATCGTCATTAACTTTTTAGCAATTGGCCCAAGAAAAAAATAATTGTTTGATTATTATTTATACAGTTAGTTAGTCAGTTAACCATATATATATTTTTATCAATTATTGTTAAGAATAGTTTTTCTCTATATATATTTTTGTGTTTTAAATATATATGGATTTTTAACTCACTCATATTCTCGTTAATTATATATGCAAACGTACCTAATAATAATTAAGTCTTGGAGACAGCTTTAACGGTAATAAAAAAAACAAGATTGCTTGAATTAACGCCGGGTTTCCTTAAAAATGTCGGGAGATGAATCTTTTTATTATTATTTACACTGGTCTTCGCAAAAGATAATTATAATCATAATAAAGAAATAATGTTTAATTAGTAAATTTATTTATATATTTTTAACTATGTTCACTGTTATCTTTTATATCTCTCTGATTATGATAAACGCTTTTTTCTTCATTAACCATACTAATTATAATCTTTCCAATTATTATACAAACACAACAACAATGACAAGAGGGTAATTAAATACACAACAATAAATGACAATTAGCTAATTAAAACTGACTATATATATATTTCCTAATTGTTCCTTGTTTTTTTTTCCACTCGACTTAAAATTTAATAAAAAATAGGTTTGAAAATGCATTAATTAAATAATAATTGCTTTCTCTCTCTGTCTATCTATTATACTTAATCATTCATTAAATCTGGATGACAAGATAATTTGTTAACGGATGAAAGGAAAAAAATAAAAGTCTATCGTAAAAAAAGTGTATTTTTTTTCTTCATGTTTTATTCAACCAGCAAAAGTAAAATTGCAACTTGCCCTAATAATAAACTTGTACAATAAATGATGACAATTATAATTTTTTTTCTATAGTAAAATAATTGTAGACGATAATTAAATTTTTTTTTATATAAAGACAATTATTACGCACAAGTTAACTCACATAACAATAGATTTGTGAACTACAACAACAACTTGTCTAAAAAGTGGAAAGGAGTGACAAATAAAATGACAATTAGCACAACACTCGCTCGTTAAAAATTGTTTCCTAATTAATTTCTACCAATTAATTCTTTTCTTTTACAAATTACCTTTTTAGTCACATTTAAAACAAAAGTGTAGCTCATATCGCTCTTCTAATAAGAGATTATACAATAATTAGTAAATTTTTAATTACAAGAAAGAAGAAAAAATAAAATAAAGCAATTTAGGTAATTAACCAATTTTGTATTATGTACACGTGCGTATCATTAACCGTTGTTTACTATACTTTGGCCTCCTAAAAGTTTAAAATGGCAAACAAAACAATTTTTTTACTCAGAATTTAATTATAATAATCCTTTGTTGCTAATTAATAGTCTATACATTTGAATCACCATTTTTTTTATTACATTCTAGATAACTAATTAACATAATAATCAATTGTTATATTTTTACTCACTAAAACGTCCAAGCAGAAAAATAATAATAATAATTAAAGTGTGTTGTGTGTGTGTGTACTTACTCAATTTCATCATCATTTAATAATAATTATAATTAATATATATATTTTTTCGCATAAACGAAATACAGCTCGCTTCAACGTCTTTTTTTATGAAACAAAAAAAACGTGTATTTTTTAGTAAAGCAATTAGCACTAGTATTTTTTTCCGGTCGGTGTAATAATAATAATAATTATAATTAAAAACTAATTAAGGATTATATAACACAAAAAAAGTATTTTTTTCTACAATTTAAATGTAAACCTGTACCTGAGCACCAATTTGATTGATTATGGTTGCGTCGAGAGAGAAAATTATATATTTATAGCGTGTGTTTATTTTAATTGCCTTTAAAAAAATTTTTCTCTCTTTTTAAAGATAATAATACTTAAGTAATTATATAATCAAGTAACATTTTTCATCAGTGTTTATTTTCTCTGTGTGTAGAGCTTATAGACATCATTTCATTTTGCTTACAAAATTAAATTACCCATAATAATCATAATAGAAATTAATCAGCGTAATAATTAATTATAATCCTGTTTTCATCAATTATCTTTTTTTCAGAGTAAATCTTGCAGAAAATAAAAACTAAAACATTTTGCTTCATTTATCTTTCTCTCTTGTCATTAAAATAAATCTTAATTAGTAAATACGCATTTCGTTTTGCAGATCTGCAGTTGATAATAATAATAATAATGACAAAAAATAATTGATAGTTTGGCAGTTAGACAAAAAAAGAAGCAATTCAGAGTTTACTAATTGTCGTGGTACTTATTAGTAGCCTTCTCTTTTGCCATGATTGGAGCAGTGTCATTTGTCAAATGTTGGGGAAAAATATAACACAACCGACACGAAAACAATTAAATTTTTTAACTATTAACAATTATAGCAGTAATTGTTGTAGTGAGTTTTTTTGGTGACATTTTCACAAAAAAATGAAAGGAAACCTTTTACACATTTTCAGTCCTTTTTATTTTAGTAAATAGCACTCTATTATTTTTAACGACAAGGTGAAATGATTAAATTAAATTTTTATTTAAAAAAAGCCCTAATTTCTGTTCAAAGTATTTTTTCCACAAGTTGTAATTCTGGAATGATGAGTCTCTCCTTCTCTCTGTCGCTTTCTTCCTTTTTAATATGAACATTTAATTGTCTTGGTCACGTTAACTGTCAATTCATTAAACATCGTAATCCAACATTACTCTTTTAACCATTCTTAAAACTCTCTTTTTTTAGTAAACCTCATCATTCTTTTCAGAGCAATTAAACTAAAGAATTTGTCGTTTTTTGGAAAGAAAAAAAAACGTAAAAAATTGACAATTATTTTAATTGACAATTAGTTAATTGATGACAGCTACAATTGACACAGAAGAAGAACACCACCTTGTCTCTCTCTCTCTCTCGTTTTATAAATTGATATTTAAACTAATATTTAAACACAGAGAAAAAAAATTAAACTGATTCAATATTTAAGTTTATTATTATTATTATTGTTTTTTTCCTACAGCCCATCTCATCCAAATAACAAACTCTCTCTTGTCAACAGAAAAAATAATAATAGTTTTAGCTTTAAACTAGATTAGTAAACAACGACAATTTTATAATAATCATAATAATTATAATATTTATAATAATTAATTAATAATAATAATAATACATACGTACATGTACATACATAATTAATAATAATAATAATATATTTTTATACAATTCTTCGTACAAACGCGTACCTTCACACGGTATTCACTTTTAATTCCCCTTTTCCTAAAATTATTTTTAACATTCCTTTCTCTTTTTTTGTATAGCAACTATAGTGTACATGATTATCTTGTAAAAATAACAATAATAATTAAATAAAGCCTAATAATAATTAATACACGTCTCTTTTTAATAAATTGGAGTTTTTTTGTATCATTATTACATGATTATTTTAAATACACTTACATTTTTATTACAATGATTTGTCTCACTTCATACTTCAAAAGACGTAGAGATGTTTATCGGCAATTAATTATAATAATTATATAATAATTTCACTCATACACTCAAAAATAAAATGAAGAAAAGAAAGAAAAAAAATTATTATTATTATTTTTAGCGATGATGATTCCAGCCTCTATCAAAGATTTTATTTTTGTTGTCCTACCTTATTATTATTATCATTATTAATTTTAATTAATATATTTTTAACACATGGTTTTTTTACGTACATTAAAATGTTTTGTTCTTAAACAATTTACTTAAATGTGATAAATCTTACAACGAATATTGTTTTTCCTTAAATATTCCTGTTTAATAATAATAATATACAATTATCTATCATTTATATATGTAGTAGTTAAAACCTGGCTCATTCATATTACATATTATTTTTAATTTATTATTATTATTTTAATTATATGCTTAGTTAATGAATAACACACAAAGACAAAAAATTCTCAGCTTTTTTCTTTTTTTAAAATTGTTTTCTTGTCCAATAAAATGAATAAAAGCATGGTTTTTTTTGCCCGAGAAATTAATAAGTTTTTTTTTGTTTTGGTTATTGTTAGAAAACACTCTTTTTTTTATACATGGATACTTCCTATTTGTTTCTTAAAAATCAGCAAACTCCTTTGCACAACGTTCTGTAGATGATATACGAAGAACTTCCTCTTCATAGTCATCAAAATTGCTCGTATCACCAGATCCCTTACATTTGGGAATAAAGGGCGCCTCAACCTGTCACACCGGAAAATACAACAATTAATTAGCAATAGTTTAAACATGACAAATAATTAAAATGTTGTGCCGTGTAGCGCAATTTAAGAAGCGTCACATCAAAAAATTTATAGCGTATAATTCCCAAGAGAACGAGATACAGTTGGAAATAAACAGTAACACTTTTTTTACAGTTAAACATGAAATTATAATTTCAACAAAACATAAATTATCCCAAAAAAAACAACATAATTTTTTTTATTTCCGGAAATTGTTGGGTAAACACACACACACTTCCCCGATAACAATGAATGATAATACTAAAGTATTATAATTTGGAATATAAATGGACAATTTTTTGTCAAAAAAAACGAGTAACGCAAAAATATATGCTATATATATTGCCCCGGAAATTAAAAATAAAATTATATAAAATAAAAACTGAATACATGATGAATCCTGAAAGTTTTTTTTAGAAATCCTGAAAATGTGCATCATAAGGATCGTCAGGTGTGTACTTAAACACATCCCTGTCCTCTGGAACAGGCTCAAAATAGCGAGAATCTCCTTGATGGTTTACTTTTGGTATCAATGGAGCTACACCCTACGATTCCCCCAGTGGTAGTAGTAGTTATTTTAAGACATATTTTTTTGTTAAGATTTTGTCAAAAATGCAAGTTGCAAAGTGCATTAAAAAAATGAGTTAAAAAGTAGAAAGGGATGGAAAAAAAAGATAAGTGGTGAGAGTTTTAAAGAGGTTAGGTGAAAGAATGATTGGATTAGAGTGGCTTACCTTCTTCTGAAAAATAGCAATCCAGTCTGTGGTCGCAAACCATCTATGGCTTTTGATATCGTTTACCCCGTTTTTCAAATTACCATATCTTTTGGTAAGGTCCACCTGTAAAACAATGATAAGGTGTTAGTTTAGAGTGAAGTTAGTATATTTTGGAAATGGGTGTGGAGTTTGTGGAGTATTCAAAAAACCACAAAAGATTAGTATAACCGACAATTATAAAATGTATAAACCTTATAAAAATTTATTATCAATTCTCGTTACCTTAATGTACCCTTGACTGTCAATCAGCAAATTCTCTGGTTTCAGATCCCTGTAGATCAAGTCTAAATAGTGCAGGTACTCAAATACCAGGACTATCTGGGCAGCATAAAATCGTGAGTGTGGTTCACTATTTCCCCCCAAAACAAAACAATTTTACAGTTAATTTTTCACCAATCATTATTTAAATATCTCCACCTTCCACCACCACATTAACACATCATCAGAAAATTTCATCCATTCCAGAAAATAATAAATAAATATATTATTATTGAGTAAATAAATACGAAAGAAGAAGAAGAAGAATACAACTACAGGACAAGTTCCATTCCACTACATTCTACAAAAATAAATAATTAAAAATCATAATAAAAAAAAGGAAGGAAGTTTATTATAAAATTATAACAGGCAGAAGGTAGGTAAGTTTTGTGAATTACGCTCTACATTTTGTGCGCTCTTCTCTACTTTTTATTTTTGTTCCGCTCTCATGCAAATTGGATAGAAAGAGAAAAACTAAAAAAATAATTAACAAACTAAACACTGGCCATCATAAACCGAAAAAAAAACTCTCTCTCTCTTTCCAACTTTTCAATCAAACGACCAAAAAGTTCATCCTGTCATGCTTGAGGAATCCCACAACTAATTAAGCAAAAAATTTCTACAACTACCAGAGTGGAAAATAAAGTGCATGGAAAAATATAACTGCTGGGCTACTGGAAAAAAATAAAGGGAAAGTGAGTTAAATATGATGCGGGCATTTAATTGGAAAGATAATTAAAGGTTTAATTTAATCTGCTCATCTATATTCAATGATGATAAGTTGAAAAAATGTAATTGAATAAATAAATAGATAGATAATTAAAGTAACCACTACAGTAGCACTACTAAAAAATGATTATTCAAGTTAAAACACTAATTGCATTATGGTTACTACTGTAATTAAGAGTAATTAAAAAGGAGGAATAAATAAATAAGTATAAATACTACAAGATTACAGGAGGCTAAAATTTGTACTGAGGCTGAGCTATGGTGAAAATTAAATAGTGGCATGCTTTCACCGGAAGTAAAAGTTTTCATACAGATAAAAAAAAACTAAAAAGATTTATCATTTCATTCTAAATTTTCTTTTTAAAACTTCTTGAAAGTCTCGTTTATTTTTGGAAGACTTTTTGTTTTAATTCAACCGAAGTGCTTACCTAAAGCGACCTGTTTTTCTCAAATGGGAAAACATTTCCCCGCCGGGGATATACTCTAGTACCATGTATAGATTGGAATTGTCCTGTAATAATTTCATAGAAAAACAAGATTGACAAAATTAGAGAGGAAAAAAAAGCAAGTGAGCCATTATCCCCTCTGGGGGGAAAAGGCACACTCGGCGTACCTAAATCTTCCAAGTTTTCGCAGATGGGAAAACATTTCACCACCATTTATGTAATCCATCAGCATATACAGGTTCGTCGAGTCCTACATAAATAAATTGCTTAGGAATTTTTATAAATAAAAATTATAAAAAAGTAAAAAAACAATTTTTTTTCCTTTTCCAAAATTCCAAATACCCGGAAGTAAACCAACTTAAAAAAGTGTATATAATTTTTTGAAGCAATACGACGACTCTCTCAAGAATACTGATTGCTTTTTGCCACCGGGGCTTATCGAAGTTGCTGAGAAAAAGTTTCGCAGGTGAAAAATGAAACGGTTTCAGTTTTCACTTAAAATGGCTCATTATTTTGCAGGGACTTGAAGGTGTGGGGTCATACCTTAAAATGATACTTGAGAGTGACAAGGAACGGGAAGTTGATGGCATGTAGAATTTTCTTCTCGTTCAGCGTGTGTTCCACTTGCTTCAGCTTGACCACCTTTTGCTTATCCAAAATTTTCATTGCATAATATTCTTTGGTTGCCTTGTGCTGGACAAGCATTACTCTTCCAAAGGATCCTGTTCCCAGTGTTTTCAAACGGTCAAAGTCATCCAGACAGGATGTGCTCTGTTGGAACAAAAAAAATAGACAGATTAATTATTGATTCCATTTTGGTGTCTGGAATTAAATTATAATCTAATTATTAACGGTACTTACCGGTGATGGATTTCGCCATTTCTCCTCAAATTCTTCCTTCGCCTTTTCCAACCACTCCCGCACTATAAAAATTATAACAAAGTTTATATTAGATTTTTTGAGCACAAGATAATTATAAAGAGATTTTTTTAATTGTTACTAAAAAAAACTTGAAGTAAGCTACATAATTGTTTTTTTAACAGAAAGTTTAAAATAGTTTATATGAGTGGAAAATGAAACGGAAAAGTGATACTGGGAACTAAATAAATTTACGTACGGAATGGAAGTTAAACAAAAATGACCAGATAGTAAGTATAGTAGTAATAATAATAAATAGTAATAATTTATAATTGCGTGAAAAAAGTGAAGTATACTTTTAGCTCTTGTAAATATTTCAATTTACGAGTTATTTTTTTGTGTAAGTGATTATATTTTTTAGTTGGTGAACCAAAGTAGTGTTGTGGCAATTTATTTATTTTTAGTTAATTGTAATGTAGTCCTTTAAGCCTTTTTGATAATGTTAAATTTAAAGATTGTTAAATCATTAGTGAGTTGTTGCGCAATTAGTTTTAGGTTGCGTGTGAGACGGGAAAAATGATGGAGGCAAGTTATAACCTCTTGTGATTTAATCATGTGTCTATTTTTAACGATCACATTAATATTTTACAAAAAAGGAGTTTTTTGGATTTCCCTTTTTTCCACAGTTTGGAAATAGCCCAGTTTTATGAATTGTTAAATGAACAAACGAAGGTTGTGCGTGTCTGTGTAATTTGAGCTATTAATATATCACTTGAAAAACTTAATAGCATTTTTAACAGTATTTCTCCACAAACATCGTAACAGTAATTGATTTTTACGATTTAACCAATCTCTCTTGATCAGTTTAATTAACCCAAAGGAGAAAAAATCACTGGTGTTAGTTTACCTAGACTATATACATAACCAAGTAGCCGATAAAACATAATCGCTACAACAATTAACAATTTAAATCCTCGCAAAACCATTTTTACAGTAACAACAAATGAACTCGCCAATTGTAACGCCAGGAGTTGAACCAGTTTTAGTCCCGCACTTTAACAAATCTCAACGACGGTCAATTATTGCAAATCACACCAAAAAAAATCTCCTTTTGTTCCTACACGACACAGGTTTAATATGAACTATTAAAGTGTAGTTTAAAAAGAGTTAAAAATGCCACCTTGAAAGCCAACCACCGCCGCCGCTGGTTCTTCCGCCATGTTATGTCCACCACCGCTGCCGCTGCCACTGTGACTCTTTTTTATTTTAGGAATGTCAAGATGTACTCATGACGGTCATGACCATATACACCACCCTCCACACTTAAATGACTACTCCCAAACCTATTATAAAATGTCCTTCCTCCACTCAGCGCGCACACACTGATTCCTTATTATGATTATAATTATTGTATATTAGACTGGTAGGTTGGTGGTGAAAGTAGTTGCATGACATGAGTAGTTTGTAGCCCTCTAACAATAATAACGACACTTGAAAAGAATTGAATCAACTTTTCCTTTTTCCTCTCTTTCTTCAACAACGGCAAGTTTGCGCCAGGAAATTGGTAGTGAAAGTGGATAAAAGTTTCCAAACATTATTTTCTCCTGCTATTTTTCCACCACACAAGAACCTCCATTGAAACTTATCAACTCCACTATATAACGGCTCCGTCCGTTGAGTCAAAAAAAAACGGTGTGTGTTTTCCTCCACATATACATACCCTCCAACAACCACCACCTCCTCTCTCTAAAATCTAAACTACTCCACAGTCAGTTTCACTCCTCCATAATCGACTTGAGTTCCTTTTCCCGTTTTTGTACACACTTTCCCATGTGAAGGGAAAATGAAAGTTAGGAAGCTCAAGAAGAAGAAGAGAAAGACGAAGGATGTTGCCGTTGGCAACAAAGCAATAATCACCTTATCACCACCAACATCACAAACTAACTAACTACTAAACAAGTACAACAACACTATTTTGACTCTCGGTACGACATCGTCGTTTGCCACCACCACCAACCGCACTACTTATTACTAACTAACTCAAAAGAAAATTTCTTTTTTTTTGGTTTGGAGTTGGGTTTTTAAAAAAGTTGGAACTTTTTGGAGGAACGACGATGATGACAACGACAAGGCTATTTTCTGGAGGGACTCAACAGAATTGGAGTTGTTGCATGCGCGCTGTATAGAGAATGCATGCATGAATGGAGGGAAATGGAGGAAAAAAAGTGAAAGTTGGAGGGAGAGAGAGAGAGAGACGTGCTCTACAAATGCGGTTGACTATTTATGACTGGGGAAGATAACGTCGTGCGTCATCATCACTTTTTTTGAGGATATTTTTAGGCTGTAATAATAATGCAATTAATAATACTAGTGCTTTCACTTGAACAGTCACAATTATTCAATTGCTGTGATAATTATCATCATCCTCATCAGGAACGGCCAAAAAAACAGGCAACTAAACAACACACACACTTCTCTTGCTTATTTATTTAAGTGTGTATATGTGTGTATTTTATCAGCAATTTTACTTTGTGGAAAAGTTGGACTTTTTGGAAACTTTTTGGAAACTCAACAGAACACACACTTTTCCCTATTGTTATATACACAGGCTTGTGTAAATTAAGTATAAAAAAGAACACAGAGAAAACACTCAGCTCTCTAGGATCGAAAAACGAAAGAGTATTTTGTTTTTTTTTGAGCAGTAGCCCAGTGACAAGTTTCCCAGGAAACAAGATAACCCGTCACCATCTCCAACTTTATTCTCAAAAAGCCTGTCTGGACAAAAATGACAAAGTGAGAGTAAAATTGAAGAAAGGAGGAAAAAAGATGTACTGGTGAGCTGCTGCTGCTGCCAGTGAAAATGTGAAGACTGGAGAGAGGAAAATGTGATTCATTTCCAGCACCAGGACTCATCCTCTTTTTCTAGTCTTTTCCACACACAAAAAAAAATGTCACAATGTAATTACTCCACTCTTCCTTCTATTCCTGTCTAGCATTATTTTTCTCTCTCTTTTTATATAAAAACTATACAGATTATCATTATATATGCATGTATATATATTCTGGGAGCTTCCTCCGTGAAAATCAGGATGATGATGAGAAAGGATGATGATGCAGCAGGAATATTATAAGAACGTGAAATAAACGGGATTGAGACAGACAGAGAGAGAGACCAGTAAAGTAGTAGCAAATCTAACTGACTGACTGACTGACTGACTGACTAATTGTAAGTTGGTTGGTTAGAGAAAGGAGAAAATGTGAAGATCATGTAAATATGACTACTACTACTCCTGTTTTTCCACTTAAATAACAACATCTTCTCTTGTAACCGAGAAAAAGCAATAAAAATCCAAGAGAGAGATGAAAAGGATGATGATGAAGAAATTGGAAAAGCCGAAAAAATAGTATAGCTTTTATAAAAAAAATATATAAAAGCTCCTCTCTGCAAATTTATATGTGTGTATGTTAGATGCCACAACGGCGTTTTTTTTCAGTTTTAAAACAAGAAAAAATGTTGATGATGATGAGGATGATGATAAGATTAAAAAGCAGAGAGAGAGATATAAAATGAGATAGGAAGACGTGTGGTGGAAGAAGAGGCTTCTGTATGCATATTACACTTGTCGTTCTCATCTCCAATCTCACTCTTTCCACCTCTTCAAAACTACTTTGCTCCAAAACATCACCAAAGGACAACCACCAGTGTAGCAGCGAGAGAGAACTGAAAGTGCTAGATAAAAAATTATGCGTGTTTCCTCATCATCCTCTTTTTTTCTAAATATCCAAACACTTACACTCTGTGTAAAATGTATATATTTCCGAATCAGATATATTGAATGATTTGCACAGAGTCGCGATTTGAGCTTTTGTGAAACTTACACCGTCACAGGCACAAAAAAACTATAATGTTGACTTGTTTTTTTATTATTATTCCTTTTTGTCCTTTAATTATTACAGTTATTATATGGATTGCGACTCTTTCTTGAAATCTGTCACTGGCATGAACAACCACATAACCAGGATTAACTAGAGAGTTGTTGTTGGAGTTTGTAATAGTTAGTTAGTGGAGAGCGGAGAGAGAAAAGGAGAACCAAAGTGGCTCTCTGACTTTGACCAAGCAAATGTTTACTGTGGGAAAATAAAAAGTTGAATAGAAAGGGAAGATGATGAAGAAGTGGGTGAAAAAACAGACAGACATATAGAAAATATATCCTTCTCTATCTCTCTTTCTGGCTTTTCTGAATCTGACATGGAGAGAGAGTGAGAGAATAGAGTAAATATTATGCAGATTATTTTTACCTAGTTCTGGCATAAAAAAATATTATTATAAATACTACACACACACATGTAATATGCCTGGCTTGTACATATTTTTATAGATCAACTTATGAATATGGAACGACAGAGAGAACAAAAAAAAACGGATTTTATTTTAGCATAAAATGAACTGGCAAAGTTTTTCTGCACCTTGTATACTAGTGACGATGATGATGATGGCGTTTTTGTGTGTGTGTAGTTTATAATAATAATAATCGTCATCTTGGTCCCGGCGTCATCATCACCAGAATGATCTTCATATCTTGATCACCATATTTTTTTCTCCCTCCCTCTCGTCTATGTAAATATTAATACGTAGCTACTCCAAATATTAGTTTTACAAATGTGCCCCTACGACTATGTTTGTGTGTGTGCTGTTTGCAGATGAGAGTGCACACTGTACACGTTTTTTTTTTCAAAACGATAAAAATATCAACCATTTTTCCATCTGGTTTCTCTTCTGCACAGAAAACAGAGTGAAAAAAAACATTTAGCAGAGGCAGAGGGAAAATTTTCAGCGAGAGGAGAACATGTTATTATGCAAAATGTAAAATATGAATATTACAATATAAAGTTATAAAAAAGAGAGAAATGTGTAGCTTGGAGCAGCCGTTTAGTAGTTAAGAGTCTCCTAACTAACAGCTACAGAGAGAGATATACTCAAAAACTATTTAATCAAGCAAGCTACTTTTTTTCCTTTTCATCTTTAAACCATCTCTCCCTCTCTCCACTCAAATGAAGTACAAGAAAATAATATTGTGCAGAGAAAGAGAGAGAGAGGTAGAAAGATTGATGTGTATACTGATAATTGGTGGAATGTGGAATGGCGATGGGCATGGCATGATGCTTGGATAAAAATTTAACGGTAGACTGGCTACAGTGGTGGTTTCTGGTTTCCACGGATATATAAAAATGTGGAGAAAAAAACATACACACACGTACGTATACATTTTTTTTAGTTCCATCGGATACATCTACATTTACGGTGATTGTACCGAGAGATAATAATGATGATGACGACAAAAGCTCGTCAAGTCAAACAGACAGTTAGTCTGACCAAGGGGAAAAAAATTTAGCGATTCATGTGAATAATATATATATTTAATGTATATGAATGTATATAAGGCAGACTTAAATATTCCACCTACCGTTTTTTCCCAAATCATAAAGATAATATTTATTGTAAACAGCCATCGAAAAAGCTTGTCTACAAAGTAGAAGAAATGTAAATCGTATTCAGCAAGTTTGTTAAGCATTTTCGCACTGCTGCTTGGTATACACACTCATTTTCTTTTTTCCCGTTCCTTTTTTTCACAAATTTACGAACTGGCAGTGACGCGAAACGGCCAGAAGAAAAAAAAAGAAGCGAGGTAGAGCACTTTTCAAATGAAAAAAGAAATAGATGAAAAAGATACATCACATCTTAACGATGACAACAACAACAACAAACTGTAAAGGAAAAAAAGGGTTTTTCCCTTTTCATTATTATTATTATTATTATTAAAAGTTTTTTTTTCTCTGCCGTTTACATAAAACATCGTATCATGTAGCAATGTACATTACGTCATACCATCAAAAAAATAGGTCCACTCTGTAAAACAGGAAACCTTTTCTACCTTTCCCTTTCATTCAAGTAGAAAAGTTGAAAATTGGAGAGAGAGAGAGTTGTATAGTGTGGAGTCAGCAGATGATAATCACGATCAGCCGAGTAAGCGAGAGGCATCATCACCAACCACTCAGGGTAGTCAAGTCATCATGTATCAACTTATTTATACGAAGAAAATACCAACCGGTGCATTTTCATCAGTTTCAGTAGTGCTGCTGGTGGTGGTATAGTAAGTAGCCAAGGAAAATGGAAGAGAGAAAAAAAAATCTTGTTTGTCTGAGTGCCTGTCTAAAGATAAAAAGACATACGTAACGTAGAAACGGACAGGATGATTTCATAAATGTTGATGTTGTGAAAGAGAGAGAAAAGAGAGAAGGAAGCACACGAGTCGTGTGAAAGTTAAGTGTCGTGTGAGTAGAGTAAGTGGTGCACTTTTACTGTACAACTCAACTTGTACTACACTTTACATAAGTCTTCAAACGCGAGAGAGGAGTATTATAAGCCGAGCCGACTAAAAGAAAGAGGCGACAAGTGGACGGGGAAAATCGAAGGTGTCATGTAATACTACTAACGATGACGACGATGACGACGACGAGCCAAGGCGGCCCAAAAAAAAGATATGAGATTTGCTGCTGCTGCTGAGTTGACAATATCTTCTCCTCCGGCTTTTTTTTTCTCTCGGTCCTTTTGCAAAATAAAAATCTCCACGTTATTTCTGGCTGGAAGCATTACGTAAAAAAACGAGGAGAAAAGAAAGACGAGAAGAATGGACGAGGAAGCCGTGAATATATTTTTTTTTCTGTTTTGAAGTACACAAAGTTATAAGGGTACACGTTGGACAGTATATATATATTCTGTACATGTTATACAACTTTCTTTTTATTCAACATTTTTTCCCCGTTTCACTCTCTGCTTCTTTTTCTTTAGTCAGTTTTCCTCTAGTCAACTCATTCTAGCATCATATCTAGGGATGCTCTGCTGCTTACTTACAATCTACAAAATGTGTGAATATGGTTTTCATGAATAATGTAAATCATGTAGCGCGTATATATGGTATATTACCACCACCACCACCGAGCAAGAATAATTGAAGGAGGAAAAAAGGTGATGAAGAGAGAGGGGATAGAAAAATACGTGGATGCTGTAAAAAAATCCTTTAGATTGAATTCCATGCATACAAAATGAAAATATATGAAGAAATACGGGGCTCTCTAGTACACACACACGTAGTGGCATATATTACATAGCGCAATGTTTTCACAGTTAAACGCACGTTGTGTAATGGCACTCCTATAAGCATTTTTGGTTGAGCCGGTAATACCTTCTCTCTTTTTTTAAACGGGATGGATGATAACGAGGCCCGTATTTATGTGCACTCACACACGCTGTAAAAATAGAATAGAGACAATGGTGGAAAAAAAGGAATGTACACAACTGATTACTTGGTCTGGGTAGAGATACACACTTTCCCCCAAAAAAAATAGGAACAAGTCTCTAATATAAATGCAGAGAAAGTAGAGGAAGAAAAAATGTTGGCAGTGGGTATGTAACTCGGCGTTTTTTTATTCTGAATTTCCATGAAATTCTGCACACAAACAAATGGGGATGAAAAAAAAATGGAGATGATGAGAAGAAAATACTTGGAGGTAGAGAGAGAGAGAGAGAGAGACAAACATGATGATATAAAAAAATCCCTTTCTGTCACGTTACGTGCGAACAGACAGACATGGAAAGATAGAGATGAAGAGAAAAGGGAGTATATCGCTTTCACAGCGCTACTCATTTGCACAAAAGGGTAATCCGAAATTGGGCCAAATCCCTTTTCAAGTAGCTTTTTAGCATTTTCTCTCTAGTAACTTTATCCTCATTTTTTTATTTCTTACAAAAGCTCTTCAAAGTTGCGCCGAAAGAGAAAAAGCAGGAATTTTATCATTCCGTGAAGTACATACATTTTTTTTAAAAATATATTTTTAAATACATCCGCACGGATACACAAAAACAGAGAGGATTATATATCCATTCAACATTATGAAATGAAACTGAATCCCATTAAAAAAAACTTAAACCCTTGCTTGGTAATTGGGAGCGTGAAAAGAAAAAAAAAGATTCATATAACAAATATCTAACACTTGAGATAATCCTCACACTTTTCTCTCTTTCTCTAACGCTCTTTTAGAACATTTAGCACACAAAAAAATGTACTATTTTTTTTATTTTATGCGTAGAGCGCGGATTCACGGTTGGATTGTTTCTTGTCATCTTTTCTCGCTAAACTGTTCCTTGAGCTGAGCTATATTTTCTGGGGAAAAGGGTGTCACTGTGTCTTTTGAGCAGGGACAAACGGATAAAGATAGAAAGCATCATTTAGTTTTGTCGTTTCGCATATTATGTTAATGAATTTCTGGGTATCAGAACCACGCGTGGTTGTGAAATAATGAGAGCCGCAACTACGCTACCAGCACAACCGCACCACCAGCTCCTCTCTCTCGTTTAAATCGGTTGTGTAACAAGGGAGAAAAAAAGGCAAACAATGTCTGTCCATCTCTCTCTCGGTTCTGTTCCCATTACTACAATTATACTTGAGTGAGAGAGATTAGGTGTTAATTGAAACGAGATCAGGTTTAAACTGAATCCCACCATTTCTGGTAAGTACACCCATTAACAATAAAATATATATATATATAAGCCATTAATTAATTGAGCTGCGTTTTCTGCAAAGTAAATAGTAACCGTGTTGGATACATTTTTTTTGGTGGAAATTGAGCTGACAATGTGAGCGACACCACTTTCCCTCTCTTTTATTCTCCTTAATTCCCATTTCCCATTTTAGGCTTTCACTCTTATTGATCCAATTACGTTTGTTCCATACGGGCTGCTACTGTATCTCTCTTTTGTGCAAGACAATAATATCTCTCCTACTTTTTGCTCTTGCAAGAGGAAAAATGTTATAAAAACTCCAAAAGGAATATGACCAAGGTTGTATAGTGGTTGGCGCGAGGATGACGATGAGGAACATTGCAATATGGTGTTGCTGAGCCAGCGACCAACTAACCAAGGAAATCATTCTTTGTGGTTCAGTGAAAATCCTGTCATTTTATTGCTTTTCTCTCTCTCTCTCTCTCTCCATGTATCATTCATCACATCTGTTTCTTCTTTCATTTATCTTATGCAACCACACCACCATACCTCCTCCCACCAATGAAACTAGCAACAAACGCCACAAAAAATATAATAATATCTATGGATACGCAACACACCACCAACTATTTACCTCTCCACCTTCTTTTCTCTCTCTCTCTCTTGTCTGCTGGAAACAACCAACAACCATGCTTGTTTTATCATCACCATTACAACAGCTTGTAACTCTTGTCTCTCGGCTGCCATGGTAATATCGTCGTTATTATTATTATTATTATCATTTCCTCCTGTTTTTGTTCCCTATTTTTTTACACTCCTCGACATCAAAGATAACGGGAAAGGAAGAAAAAGGAGAGTAGGAAAAAGCCATCATCGTCATAACAGTAGCAACTCTGACGACGCTGATGACGATGGCAACCAAAAACCGTTGTTGGTATAAAATGGAGAAAAAAAAGAAGGCAAAGGAGAAAGGCAAGGAAGTAAGGACAGTTTACCTAAGCCAACGACATGCTTATCATCGTTATCATCTTCTTCTTGATAGTTGTCGTTGACTCAAAAAAAAAAACTAGCAGAGAGAAAGCCGAGCAATATAAAATGTATGTATCCCTCTCATCTTGAGAGAACAGAAGTATTTAATAGACGTAGCAGAGTTTTGGTATAGCTCCACCGCATTACTAGCCCGGTTTCCTCCTTTTGCATTATTTGTTTAAGGGCAAAATACATATATAATTATTATTAAATTTCGTCTATCTGTTGTCGTGTTGTTGTTGCAGGAGCAGGAGCAGTAGTAATGACTCTTGTTTCCTTACCACCGCCACTACATCTAATATAATAATAGGAGTAACAATCATACTAATAATTACTATGGCTCTTCTCTGTTTCTTCACTGGCTCTGGCCACCACAGCACATGGGGACCAAAGAACAAGATTAATATTATCCTTTTTCGAAGTCGATACATACAATATATAGAGCCACTCTTTTAGCATAAATATATATTTAATACGCATTAATAATAAATCCAACGACAAGGAATTTTCTATACAATAGTCCGGTGTAGCAAAGTAGGGAAAAGGAAAACTTGATCAATTGATTAAAGTGGTGTAGAAGAAAAAAGTATGACAATGTTATCTGATCTTGAGTCTCGACCATGAGAGCCTCCAGACCTCCAAACTCATTTACAAAATGGGAAGAGATCATTTCAGAAAAAAAATAGATTTTTTTAAAAGAAGAAGAAGGTGTAGAGTGTATATAGAGAGGATCGAATTTACAGAGAGAGGAAGAGACACGCGAAGAAAGCGAGAATACTTAAGCTTTACCACGGCTTTATGTTTCCGCTACCTAATAAAACATCAAATAAGAAAAGTTCTGGCTTGTTCACGCTCCCTATCTCTCCCTCTCATGCACATTCCCCGTCTGTCTTTCTCTCTTCAAACATCACAAGATGTAATATAAATAAATGAAAATATATACAATATATCATACATACATCATAAGAGAAAATCTACTCGGAATATCAAACAACATTCTGTGTAATATATTATGATGGGATATAGAAACCAGTGTGTAAACACACAACCGTATAATATAAAGCTGCACACAGAAAGATAGTGAAAAACGGGGAAGATAAAAGAAAGACAATTTTGTCTTCTTCCTTCATTGATTCTCCTTTCCCCGTTGTTTTTTTTGCACTAGCACTCTTCTAGACGAAGCTACAAAGAATGCTGAACTTGGACGTATTATCATGTATATTTTAGCATTTTATTCTATTATACCTCCTTCCATATAATATACTGTTCTTATCTAACTGGTGCTCCTCCTGCCCAACAAAAGCAGATTTTTAGCCAAGCCACAACTTCACTCGTACTTACTTCCTTCCCCCCATCTCCCTCTCTGCCACAACATACATATATATTTTGGAGCGGAGAGAGAGAGAGATCGCATAAAGCACTTGTTTCCCTTTTATAGAGCAGGAAAATAGGGAATGCGGCTGAAATGCGAGGAGAGTGAGAGAAAGATTGTGTGAGAGAGAGAGCACATTTCGTGTTATGTGCGTCAATGTAGACACACACATCAAACTACACTAAAGGTACACAATATTATTTATAGAGTTCATGCCGTGCTCCTGCTAAGCCACGCTCTCTGCCGCTCAAGATGATGATATTTAATGCGAAAAAAATATAGATATTTATATCCATCATCTTATCCCTTTCTTTCTCTCTCTGGAAATAGAAACAAGAGAGGAAAGGGGGATAGAGCTTAAAAACCGATATGTTTAATGTTGAGAGTGGTACTATGCGAGAAACTTGTCGGTTTGGGCTTGCCAGCTAATACTAACACCAATCCAGTGACATTCTACATTAAATTATTACTAGAACAATAACAGCAGCAGGCAGAGAAAAAAAATGGAGAAAAATACATTAGATAAATAGGCACCTGCATATACAACATATTATTATATGTGGGACAAACAAGATGCTTATCTATTTTTTTTCCCTGGATTAATGTTTGTACGAGAAATCCAAGTATATACAACACTCTCCCATTTTTTTCTCTTTCTCTCTCTCTTGGAATGCTTTCTCTCTCTCTCCTCTGCCCTGTCAATTTTCCTCCATTTTAATTTCATGTGTTGTGACAAATGTTTCGCTATATAAATGTGAAGTAGCGCCATGCACGTCTCATGTCAGTTCGTCCCTGTTGATATTATGACATGGCTAATAATTGTTTGCACAAGAAGGGAAAAAAATATACAATAATATGATGTTACATTACTGCTTACACGCTCCCTCGCATTATTTTATTGTTAACGTCTATATATCCCTACTATTTCGTAAGGTCAACAAGAAGCAGCAGCAGCACTTTTGCGTGATATTTTTTCCCACAAAGTGTAATACAAGTTATGTAGGCATGTGTAGTCTTGGCATTGTTACCAGTTTATTTGCAAGATGGCAAGAAACTATTTTGCGCATCTCTTTTGCTCAACAAAGTATTACGTGCATAGAGACAGGCAGGCATCACAATTTTTGCCAATTTGCACGCTACAAATCCCCTCAAAAATATTAATAAAGCAGGGCATAACAGCTTGAAATATTATTTAAAAAAAAGGAGGAATAAGTCACCAAACAACTTTTTTATTTCATGTGTCGCTGGGTGAGAAGATACAGAGGAATGAAAAGTATTATAGCTTGAGGTTAAAAAGAGCTTGCGACGGCCTCGCCTTCCATTTCCATCTCTCTACAAGTTTTTTATTCTCGTCTAGAGCAAGATGAGCAGCGAAGAGAGAACAGAGAGCGTAACATGAACATGTCAAGAACAACAAGCTGCACACATTTTTTTTCTAATCGATCCCCGTTTTTATTGTACTCCTCTGCTTCTGATGCTGATGTAACATGTAATACCTAGATAGGTAGTTAGAGTAGTAAATTTGGCCAAAGTAGTGTGCTCTCTGTTGCTACGCTGCACTAGACAGGATTTTGATGACATACACATCTGAGGTTATAATAAATCAGCGAGTAGATAATATTCAACGCAGTTTTGTTATAAAACTGTATACCTAATCTTATCTGACGGCAAAGAATGGCGCTCTCTGATGATCATCATGATGATGAAGGGGAATAAAAAATTGCTGCAAGCATATAAGTAGCAAAAAGGAAAAGGTAACACAAAAGCAAAATCTAATCCTTGTGACGACTAACTTTACCGAACTGTAATATCTGTGAGCCGCCCATATCCAACATCCACCTCACCACCACCCTATATAAGTTCCCCTCCTCTAACTAAATTGTTGCTTATCCAATAGCGAATGTGATACTCTGTGTTTCATCAATAAAAATGGCCAGCTTATTATTATTATTAAAGATATATAGAGAAGGAAAAAAAAGTTTTGCGCGTACAACCACCCGTCATGCCGGAGATAAAGGGGCAGTAAATGTGTGTTAGGTACTACACCTATGTACATGATAGCTTAGGTGGAATTCGAATCTTTTGCTGCTGCTCATTACTTTTATCCACTGCGCCGGAAGGCTATAAAAACAACGTCACCAAAAACCTTATGGCAATCCCGTCACAAACAACTGATTGACATCCCTGCCAGAAGACACTACAGAATTGTGAAAGAGAGAGAGAGAGTTTCCCTCAAGTTAAAAATAAAACTGGGGGGTAATGATCGCCTTTCAAAAAAAACTAATAACCTGACATGACATTTAGCTGAACGTATAAAACCATCCTGCGACATCATCATTATAACAATCTCGGGAAATGATGATGACAAAGGAAGAAGGGAAAGAGAGAGAGTGACAGAGAGGAAGAGAGGACTTGGAGGAGGATGATGAAACAACACAACTAGATGAGTTGCTACAACCTGTCAGCTAGATACCTCCATATTTTCAAGTTGTGCACAGAAACAAACTTTCCAACTGCGTATTTAGTTAACTCTCGCCAGTCTGTTCTGATATACATCTTGATTGAATATATATGCGGTCTATATACCTTCTTTACTCTAAAACGCTGATTTTTTATAAATCTCGTCTAGGGTCAATAATGTTTTGCCTGAATTGATTTTTGGCAAAGGTCTGGGGATAACTTTATTCAGTCCAAAATAATATATCTCTCCGCGCTACTTGTTTTCCTGCTTACGTGTCCCTAGTTAAAGCTTTCCTTTTCCGTTTTCCCTCTTCTATACTGGTAATTAGTACTACCTGCTGTGAGGAAGAAGAGGCCCAGACTCACCACCATCATCGTCATCAACATCATCATCCTGATACACTTCGTTTTCCAAAAGGAAGATGCGTTGCGTGAGCGCGTCAACAGGAGAGAGAGAGAGAGAAAGAACACTGCTGTTTCTCCATGATCGATTCTCATCTCATCATCATCCTCCTCTCCTTTTTCCAGTCAACTCACCGGAAAAGTGTATGTGTCAGTGAGTGAGAGAGGAGATGGAAAGAGAAGGAGAAAAAGGAAGAAATTCCAGCGTTCTCATGGAAAAAGCCTTAGTCTCTCTGTCTTTCCCTCCAAGGGAAAATTTCCCTTTTACTTAAAAACTTGCATGATAATTCTATCGAGGTATGGTGTCTCTGCCTATCTTCTCCACGAGCTCCATTAATTTCTTTCCCTCTACTTAACACAAGAAATAAACAAGGACGAAATATATATAATAACATGGCGTAAGGGAAAATGAGAATGGGCAGCAGCACCAGCACACAAGATCTGGCAGGCATATAAGCATAAAAACAATTTTTTATCTCCTTTATTATGCTATTATCACAAACATTCTTGCGTCTTATTTGTTTGATGTGAAATATGTAATAATAACAACAACGAGCAAGGATAAAGCCCATCATTTTCATCGTCGTCCCTTTTTCGCTTTGATGATGCTTGTTACAGTAAACTAGGCATGTTTATGTTGATGATCGCTGGCACACAGCGCTGCTACATAACTCGCGTGCTTTAATCAAAAGTCAGGATCATCAGAGGAAAGAAGCAGTCTACTTTTTTTTCTTTTTATATACGACTTCATTTTCATCAGCTGCCGTCATCAGCATACGTGATTTCCACATAAGCAAACAATTTTCAGCGAGAAAGGAGATTCGGTGGAAAATACATTTTCCTTTTTAACAGCACCACCACCACCACCGGAAAATAAATACAAAATGCCAATTTTTTCCCCCTCCTTCTTTACTACACACATTATTCTTATCGTAAAGTTTACTTTATATTAGCCATTACGCAAGCAAGACTTGATCAGAGGGAGATCGACTTTTTTAAAAATAGACTCAAGTCTATCTATCGATCTTAACTAAACAGGCTTCCACACGCGACAGCATGAAATGCATTTTTTTGGCAGGGCGAGCTATCCAATAAGTGTTTTGGCAAGTGGTCAGTCGTCGACACCTTTAGGTAGACTGCCCAGCCAGGGATTTAGGAGAAAAATAGAATATTAGAAGGAAGTCTCCACAGGACCTGGAATCCCCACCATAAACTATAGTCTTTATATAGCCATTGAACTTATTTGCCACCTTTGTATTTTGTTTATATGGAAGTCTGATAGGAGGATGTACTTTAAAGATGGAAATTCCAGGTTTCCTTAAGTAAATCAAAGGATATTTATTTACAACTGGTTGACTACCTAGCTCCCTGCTAAAGCGATGGTAATGATGAGTCTCTGAGGAATCGTCATGATGATGATGATAGGTAGGTAAAATGCTAAATAAATAGTGCACAAATGTATACGTAACGTAGCATCCTCCATTCTAATGAAATGCATGGATGGATGGATAGGAAGAGAATTTCAGGAGTTCATTAAACAAAAGGAAGAAATTGTTAATACGATAAATACCTCTGTGAGTATTTCTCTCGCAGAGCACAGGCATAGCTATACTTAGCAGCAGAGGGTATAAAGTGGAATTTATAATACTTTCTAATACTTATATAATCTGGGGAGAAACCAAATTCACTGTTGACTTTCCTTCCCAAATCCATTTCTTTGCTCACATTTTAGAATTTTGAGAAGAAGAGAAAGTTAGCGAGCCAGATTGAGAAAGGTGGAGTGTGTGTGTGTGTGAATAGGGGAAACGATGACGGTTGCACACAGATACCAAAATGTAGTATAAAATGCGTTTTCTCTCCAGAAAAAAAATATTCTATCAGAAGATGCAAAGCATCTCTGGGAATAAGAGTGTAAACCTCTCTCTCTTGATTGGGTAGAAGAAGAGAGAGAGAGAGAAGAGCCATCGTTTTAGTTCTCCCGTTTTCACAGCCTCCAGCAAAATGAGAAAGGAAGTGTGGAACCCAAAAAAAATTGCTTCAAAATGCCAACTCCACACATACAACCATGTATAAAATGTATTTGTGTATACACACGTAGCTATTCTGCATCTCTTCGTGTGCTGTTCTCTCTCTCCCCGCAAAAGAAAGGGAGAAAGAAAATACGTGAAATTTGTTCAAATCTGGCTTGACTTTCACCTGAAAACTTTCCCGGATTTACCACTAGAATTCACTGCAAGCATGCATGCACGTAAACAAGCAGAGAGAAGAGAGAGACGAAAAAGACGCCATGTATCATTTTCCTTTTGGCCTTTTTCCCTCTGAGATATGGAAAAGTGGTCGGTTTGGAGAAGAAAGTAGAGTTTGGGATTATGATCCCATTCCTTGCTCCTCTCTCTCTCTGTGGAACAACTTACATATGTGGCAAATAAAGACATACTTAAAGAGAAAGTCAAGCCAGCTTAGGAAAAACTTAATAAGACTATATACACTCGAAAAACAACAACAACAACCTTGCTGGAAAACGCTAAGAATGTTTTTTTACTTGAATTACTTGAATCCACCACAATAAATGTCTCCAGTCAGAAGAACTGACTCTCTAATGATGATGATATGGCGAAAATAACGGTACCGCTTGCTTGTTTGGGTGCGGAGAAAGTTTCGGGATACAAATCACTAGCAAATCTTCTCTCTTGCCAAGTAGATACGTAACTCGCTTTCCTATTTTCTCTCCCTCTCTCTCTCTCTTCCAATTTATAATAGTAATAATAATGCTTTGTATTAGTTTTTGTGTATTCTGTGGGTGTGCTCAGCCAAGCCAGAAGATCCCATTTTATTGAGCTGCTGCTTTCTCCAAAACGTTCACTTCTCCCACTTGCAGAATAAACAAAAGGGAAAAGTTGGTGAGGAATGGACAAAAGATGTGAGAAACTATTTTTCATTTCAGCAGCAACAGCAGCAACATTATTATTATTACTATTATTAGTCGAAAGTAGAATAAACACCTGGAAAGAAAACGTCTTTGTTTTTTTTCTTGGTGGTCTTCTACAATAACTATGAAAAATCCTTGTAAACCTTTGGATTGAACAAAAACAAATTTGTAAAGTAGTGCAAGTACTACTCCAAAACAGATTATTTCCTTGTGCCCCTACAAAGTACTTGAAAATCACAAGAAAATCCACAGGATTACTTCCTGTAATAACACTATCCCTGGAATTTTTATTGGAGTCAGTGTATATCGACTCATATAAGTACTCCTGGAATTTATTACATCTTCTCCTCTCTGGTCAAAGAGGAGAAGAAGAAGAAGAAAAAAAATCGGAGAAAAAAAAAGAAGGATGCAATAATAACAATAATGATAAAATACCAGCGCGGAAGAAGGTATGCATTGATGTATGATATAGTTTTCTTGTGACGTGTTCTCCTTTTTTTCCAATCGCTTTTATATAAAACTTTTTTGTTATGTAACTCATATAGACCTATAAACCTTATACATAGCTACAAAAAGAATAAAATGGTTAAATTCATCTGCAAAAGAGAAAATCCGGTTCTTGTTCGTTTTACAACAAGAAATGCGTACGTATGGGAAAAAGTAGTAAAAAAAAGACGGATATGTATTTTTTTGCTTTCTCCGCTCGCTTTCAATCCACTTTCACTTGTTCAATTCCTTTCATGTTGATCATCTTCAGTGAAGAGCAACAACAACTATTTATAAGGAGGACAATAACAACAAGACATGATTCTACCGAACAAACCAACCAACCAACCACCACAACAACAGCAGTAGCAACTAAACAGACTCTGACACTAACAACTACTCTATATAGACAAAGCACACAGAAACATGTCTCTATGTACCACTAGAAAAAACTTGATTTAATTCTCACACAAATAATAAAAATAAAATGTAATAAAGACTTTTCCTTTTCCTTGGAATCCACATCCGAAAATTAAAACTGCGCTTCTACACATATTTTCTTTATATAAAGATGTATGTATACAAAGTGTGTAGGCTGATTTCTCCAATTTTCTTTTTAAAAAATTTTCTTAACACTGTACCAACGCAAACAAAATCACGTTAACAACAACAATATATATTGCCTTGTGTAACGTGTCTATGTTTAAACAGTTAAATAAATGTCGTTTATTTTTTCCCTACAATGTAGAATGACGTCACGGGGGAGAAAAATGGAGAAAAGCACACACAAAACTTGTTAACTGTCAACAGTGGCGCGGGCGGCGGCGGCGATGACGTTTATTCTTTAAAAATTTAATCGCGATCTTTCACACTGATTTCCTCACTCTTTTGTAAACAGTGTGATTTTATTTTCAATGGTTTTGTGTACTCAAAAAGCAGACACGCGAGAGGTGTATGTATATTATTTAACGGTTTTTTTGGAAGGACTACATTATAGTATGCTTATCACAGGATAACCTGCTTAGGTTATCGTAAATATATATTTATATATAAAAACCCGATATATCCGTTTTTCACCACTACAAAAACTATAACTACTATACTACTACTACCACCACAACTACTACCATGATTGTTGTAAATTACGAATAATAATAAAAATAGGACCCAGGGCAGCTTTTCCTACCACGACTACCAAAAAAATATACTCAATCAAAACCTCTAACGGTTTCATCATCACTTTTTTTACTATAGAGAAAAACAAACAAAATTAAGGAGAATAATAAAAAGGAAAAGAACAACAATAACAATATATTATTAACTAGATAGACAAATATATAGAGGCTTGACCTTAAACATGACATTTACTAACTAATTTACTCCTTTTGTAAGCTTGTAAGTTGTCTAAGAGAGAAGCAATCTACCAAAAAATAGTTTTGTTTCCAATATCATTTGCGTACGTATTTTTCTTGTAAAAAATTAAGCATAAAAAATCAAGTAGTTGCATAAGATGTCCTTTTTTTAACTGCTGTACAAAAGTTTAGTTGATTTCGTTGTAATTATAAAAATTAATTGTTTTGACACAAGAAAACAAATTACATGCCACTAGCAGCGTCATTTAGCATAATAATAATAATAAAAATTAAGTACTATACTTTTTTATATGAGCAGACTCTTATTATATGCGTGTATACATTATTAATTTTAGAATTACAACATTGTTGTCAACAATAATGGCTGTATTTAAACTAAGAAAAAAGAGACTAGCTATTATATAATATATAATGATTTAGTTAACTACTCTCTACAACATTACCATTAGACATGCTCAGAGTTACAACGAAAAGAACAGAAAATAGAACAGAAATAATAAAAGGCATAATAATGTATGATTCAAGTGAAAGTTTTTTGCCAAGAAAATAATAATAAAAATAACCAGAATAATAATAAAAATAATGATAGTTTAAGCTAATGATATTTTAATGATAATAATAATAATACTAATAAAAAATTTTTATACTGAAACCCATGATCGTCTGGAAAATTTGAAAATTAAAAGGAAAAAAATAATAGTTTTGTTAAAATTTAAAACAAAAAAAGTGGTTTCTTCTCTCAGATTATCTATTAATTTTGATTATTCTTTTTAAAGCTAACGTATTTTTTTATTTATGATTATTATTGGTTTATTTGTTTTAGTGAAGTAGTAGTATAGTGGCTAGTTATTTTGAGACTGTATTTTAGCAGCAGCAGCAGCGGCTAGTCTAGTGAGAAATATTATTTTAAAGAGAACCAAAAAAATAATAAAAATAAAAAACCATTGATTATTTTTGTAAACATTATTTATTACAAGTTATACTCCTCAAACACTTACTACTATTTACTATGGTGATATTTTATGTATTTCTAATCCAATATTTTTCAGTGACTTGCACAGAGACTACTGTCAACCGTACTATAGTACTAAAAACCTACACGTTTTTTTATATACATGTCCATACTCTCAGGTTTTTGTGCACTCTCTCAAGTAAACTATTTACTACTGAACCTAGCAACTGAAAAGAAAAATTAAATCTATAAAAATTTTCCTCATTTTATGTACAAATATATAAATATGCTGCGTACATACTCAATATTCATTACGAGTAAAATAATTTTATATAGTTAGCATGATTGTTTGCGATTGATATTATAGCCGACCCATTTCCAATATGCCGAGCAGAGCACACTACTCAGTCAACTTCATTTTCATTCATCATCAAACAGCATACATTCCATAATTTCTACAAACATGACATGGACATTTACTCATTTAAAAGATAAGAAAAAGGACGTGTAGAATAATAATAATATATTTTTGGTGATTCATACAGCATGCCTCCTCACTAGTATCAAATATTTTCCTCAAATGCTCTACTACAACGCAAAACCAAGTATACAAACTGCACTATTCTGAATTAGCTCTGTCCTCTGTCTCTATGTACTTCTCTCTAATTAATTAGTGATAATAGTAAACAAGAGAATCAATAGTAAGTCAGTATGTTATTTATTGTAGCACGAGGAGTAGCAGCACATCTTATTACCGTTATATAGACCGCACAGCAGAAGAACGACTGTAATAATGGAAATTAGCTGATTAATCTGAAATATTTTGCGGTATAAAATGTATATATAGTAGAGTTATAATTATGAACTTTTGCTTGGTTTTCATTATGGTTTTTTTTTCCTTACGCACACACGCAACGGGTCAAAACTCAATAACGCACATGTATGTATTATAAGAGGTAATATTGGTAAACCAACACCAACGTTAATACAGATAAAAACTTCCCCAGAATTTTTTTTTGTTCGAGAGTTAATTAGTCATTGAACAATTACATGTTTTATCCTTTGGGCTATTAGTGTAATATATAGAGGCGTTAAAAAATGTGAGCTATGAGTTAAAATTATATGTTTTTTTATAAAAGCTTCAGCACCAGGCACCAACCCAGCAACGCATTTTCATTTCAATAACCGCAGAAACCTCAACCAAATATATACTCGCGATAAGTTATCTTATTATTAACTTGTTAATATTTTTGTGCACTAACGAGTGTGTAGTTGTCAAAAGGAAAGAAAATTAAAAAAGTGATTTTGTTGAAGATAACTTGCATGCATAAGATTACTTGACATGTCAGAAATATTAAATGGAATTTTTAAAGATGTCTACTCAAATTTCCCATTGATGATCACTAAGTGTGTATATTAAGGTACAGCCAACTGTACTTTCTTTTTGGTAATTATATAAAATAATAAAAGTAACTAACGAACATATAAATTAAATTATTATTATTGATAATAATAACCGTGGTGCAAAAAAAGTGTGTGTAATATACAATATTATATTACATTGTAAGAAAAAAAGGATATAGTGTGTAGTATAGTTTGAAGTAGAAGTTTGTAAAAAAAATATATATATTTTTGTATAAATAATTAACCACTATTATGTCAACAGAGAAAAGAGTATTATATAAAAAAAATTACAAGTAGAAAAAATAATAATAAGTGAAATAAATATTATTATTATATATAAAAATTGAATAAAATTTTTATACGGGGAAAAAATATACGATTATTATTGTAAATTAATTTATGTATAGGTATAATAAATATAAAAGTAAATAATTTTTATATAGATAGATATAATTATAATAATAGTATATTATAGAATGAATGAGCTGCTGCGACAGCCAAAATTGTACTAACCACTGTCTGGAGAACGCTGCACAGACTCGACTTTTTTGAGCACAGGAAATAGAAAAAAGAAACAAATAGAAAAGAAAACATGGTCAATATAACTTTGTTCTCGCCTTCTTCTGTTCTCTGAAGAAATTAAAAGATTCTTGAAAAAATTTTCATTATTATAACATCTTTTTTGTGTGTATATATTGCATCCGCTCTTGCGAATATACTTTCGTTGTCGTTTATTTTTTTGTTGCCCTACAACTGCTCAAGTAACCACTGTTGAGAAGATTAAAAGAGTAACGAAAATAAAAAACTAAACCGATTGTTATAGAAATCGTAGTTTGTTTTTTAAAAAAATATGACGGCAATTAATAAAAAATTAAGTAGTCTTGATATTTTTTTTGTATTTAAAAAAACTGAATGATACCAAAGGAAAAATTTTTTTTAAATAAAAAAGTTTAAATTTTTTGAAATAATTAAAAAAATATGTATATATATATCAACGGCAATAACAACAAGAACAACAGTAATCGCACAATATACAACAATAATTCAATTTTGTACACATAGTATAATAAATATAATAATAATAGGTAATGATAATCATAACAATAATCAAAGGACCAACGAAGAAGAGAGCTAAACAAAGAAAGATACATATATAGAGACATATATAGTAAATATGTATGTATATATACAACATACATTAAACATAATATTTACACACACATAATAATAATAATATTCATTATAATACATACACAATTATTTTTATATATGCGGTCGTATTAGGACAATAATATTCAGTTATAAATATTATCATTTACTTTATCTATTTTTTCATAGATGAGTGAATAATTTCGATGATGCGATCTCACCAGAATATTGAGTCTTTTGAAGATTGATAATATGAAAAATAAGGCGATATTGAGATCTCGAAAATATTTTAAGAGTAATTACCTAAGTAGGCTTATTTTCTTATCATTGCGTAGGATGATGATACTTGGTTTCAAGAAGTTGTGATCGTTACATATTTTATCCGTTCTTTTCTATTTAAAATTGTATATAGTGTAGTTATTATACCGAGCGTAATACTTGTAATCAGAGAGAAAGATATATACACATTCGAAGCTGGACAAAAGGGATAGCATTTTGTAGACAGTTGAACAAAAATCCTCGTTGATATTAAAAGTAAACATCTTTACTTGAAATTAATCAATAGCCTCTTACATTCTGAAATTGGTTGGTAATCAAGAGGACTACTGATTGATGGCAAGTTGTAAACATTCTAAATGATGATTACACAACTGAAAACATCATCATCATCATCATTAGTAACAAGATGGGCGTATGTAATGGTTTTTGTGAAAGGGTTACTTTACACACGGTTGAAAATGAATACAATCGAGGATAACTATTTGTTGTAAAGGAATGGGAACGACGACGACGATGATGATGATCCTGATCATGAAAATGGTATTATGCACTTGTCATTGTAATTTATGCGGGGAAAGCGATGACAATGGGGATTTTGATTGGCATTGGTACTTGGTGGTTCTCCTCCACTCTGTACCAAGCAAACAAAAGCTGTACCGTGTGTTTCGTCCGTCTTGTTATTGTAGAAGAGGACCAAGTTTGACAACCCTGTCATTTGCAGTCACTCTACCACCACCACTACTACAATCTGCCACGTACTTGTGTTCTCTGCTGCTGGTCTACTGCTTTTGTTGTTTATTTGCTCCCTCCTCAAATCTTCCATAAATGAATAAATGTCAGTCAAAGAGAAATGCTTTCTCGAGCACTCTCAGACTTACTTAGTGCCTTCTGCTCTTGTTGTTTGCCAACATTTCATTTGACGTGGTTTTCTCTATCTCTCTCTTCTCTCCTCTCTCTCTACATTTTTTTTTGCTGTTCATATTAAGTCGTCGTCATCAACATCAACTTGATGATCCTTGCCAAAAACGCTTTGTTTCCAGGACAGCATATAAAACAGCAACATCCTTCTCGCAATTAATCCTAAACGCAACGTGCGTCCTTAACAATCATTATTCCAATTACTTGGAACAGCTTGCTGGGATTGGGAGGAGGAGGAAAATGGGAAAGGACAGTAAATATGAAGCTATAATCAGAGGATATATATTATTTACCCGGGTTAATATTGGCAATGTTAATAATTAAGATGAGAAGGGGTAATACAAAACGGGAGAGAGGGAGTAAATTGTATTTCTGGGAAGGGAGACGAGACGAGGAGATTTGCAGTGATTCATTCCGTTTTTTTTTCAACAATGCATAATTTCAACGGTCGTCCTCCAAAGTAGATTTCAGCCCACGCCCAATGTAAACGACAGGAAGGAGAGAAAGAGGGAAATAAGTAGGTCTCCTCGGTATGAACCGAAAAAGGAGTATAAATATTATTATGCGTTGCGTTGAGCACTTTGGATGAGAGAAACTAGGGAAAATTCCTGGAACTGATTCAATCAACAACATCATTCCACTCCATCATCTTCTTTACCAGCATCTATCCATCCACCTTCCAATTTCCATGTATTTCCCGCATTCAGCAAATAAATAGAATGGGAAACGAAACTACTTATTGTTAGAGAGAGAGAAAGAGAACGTCATTGTCATGCTAAAATCCCGTATGTGTAATACACAAGTATGTCTACATGGCATACGTCCGTGGGCAACAATTCAATTATTTTATCATGGTTGGTGGACTATGTATTCCCAACTCCAATTAACCACGACGACTAAAATATAATCTACATTTTGATGACTGCCACCGCAAAAGCGTACGGTTTTTCGCTTCATTACACATTGTGATGGTGTGATGACTGCTGCCGCTGCTGTTACCTGTTATATCATACAAGCTGCACCAGATTGCACACGATATTTAATGTCCTAACGAAACGACACACAAAATCAACCAGGTAGTAGTACTATAGCAGCAGCAGAAGGAGTAGCCAATGAAACTCCAATAAAGTGTATGTTCAACATGAACCGTTTTTGTAAGCCAAATATCGAAATATAATACACACACGGACGCAATGAGTAGGTATATGTCAAGCCCATATCATATTTTCCTTGCGATAAATAGATTATTGATTGACTATTTTATATAACTCTTTTCAATGCTTCCTTCGTTGTAACTCTAGCCATCATATCAATATCATCACCGAGCCAGAGAGGCCACTGCACTGTCCCGTTAATTACCATCAGGTTATCCTATACATCCCCTTCTCCACTCCTATCATCCAACAACCAAGAAAAATAAATGTCTTGCTTGCCTTCAACAAGATCTGCAGAGATGATAACAATAATGCTCCTGATTAAATAATGTGGACTACTACATGACGAGCTTTACTTGTTTACTACTTGAAATCCAACAAAATATATTTATTATTGCTTCAAATAGTGTGCATGTATACAGGTAAAGTCAACAAGATGCGATTAGAAAACAGCTATTTAATCTCTCAACAAGTGGAATGATGTGCGCTCCACTTTATTTTTATTAATTATTATACACACTAATGAGACCATACATTATGCAAATCATATAGAAAATGACAATATGATTTTTGATTTTTTATGGCATTTTATATTTTTATGAAAAAGAAGAAAGCATTGTTGTTAATTGTTCACTTGTTTCCTCCAATAAGCCACGTGCTAGAAAAACTGGTCAATCAGTTAAAGTGTTATATAGCACACTGCTGTTTATTACGTTATATGCTTCTGCAGTTGACACCCTACAACAATATATCTCCCCTGAAGGACACCACTGCCATCAAACCAACATTTTTATTCTTCCCTTTAAATATTTTAATAGCAATTGTCGAAAATAAACAGAAAAAAATGGAATATCAGAATGAGCAGAAGAAGAGTGAGCTGTTACGTGAGTACTCTATATAACTCTCGTGTAGTAATTATGTTTGCCCAGGTATATATATTTTTTTCTCCTTTTTTATATGCACGTCTCTCTCTCTTGCCATCTCCTCCAGCTCAAATGCAAATACGTTAATACAACTCAATTGACATTTGAAAAGACAGGCAGTAAATGTAGTGGAGTGGGATAATCATAGCGGAGAGAGAGAAGTGTGAGTGTATAGAAGCACCAGCACCATGTATGCCAATCAAGTGTCGCTTTATAATGCAAACAACAAACAAAATAATAATGAAAACGGAACGTCATTCCTTTAGACAAAATATCTCTCTATATAAACTTGTATTTATTATGTAGTATTTTTGTTTCTTATCGATCCAACCATATTATTGTTATATAGCCCTAGAGAGAGTGTGTGTGAGTGCTCTATATAAAATAAACCCCAAACACACATATCATCATTATTATTCCTCATGTCTCAAGTTACGTTTTACGACGTGTCTTCATAAATAACATTAGTTGTAGAAGAGCACAAGTTGTTGTTGTAGTTCAGTAGTCACTGAGGTGTCGTATGTACAATACACCACATTTATTATTATTATTATTATCATCATCATCATTTTTTTAAGGTGATCTTTTTTCAAAACAGTTTTTATTTTATTTTATATGCTTTGCACAAACACCGCCACCACCTTTTTTTCTACATGCCTATCTGTTTTTTACGTGCCGGCGGATTGGGTTGCTGCTGTATATTTTTTTATAAACTGTAAATTGCATTCATATTTTTTTACCTCACTGCTCCACACCACGCCACACGTATAACACATAAAAAACTAAATATTCAATCTTATTACTTATTTATTTCGTTTTTATTATTTTTTTCCCTTTCTAATCCGTTTGATCCTTCCAATTCCACACAAGAACAAAAGTGAATCAATCTATTCAATCGCATAACCTACAATATATATTTTTATATATTCTGATCATATCAACCATGAATACTCAGATATGCACACACGCCATCATGAATACACGCTGTTTAGTACCGGCATGAAAAAAAATAAAGTTTTTTTATTCATGGATTCATGAACTCCTTTTTAAAATTTATGATTTCAATTGAATTAAATTGGTTTGCACACAGAGACAGAAAAAAGATTTGGAATTCTTTTTTTTTATTGCCGTATGCTGATGTTGGCAACAGGTGAACGGAACTTTTTTTTATTGGGAGAAGGAAAGGTGATTGAATTTTGCAAAAGTATTATATCTTCTGTCTATTTATTATTATGGCAGGTGCCTAGGGTGTGTATGGTTCAGTTGGTGTTGTTTTTGTTGTTGGCGGTGGTGGTGGTGTGCGGGAGGGTTGTTCAGGTGGATGAAGATATAGTGCACAGGGCACACTACCAAATATGAAAAAAACTATGAACAAAGTGAATACATTGTATTGTTGTGTGAGGAACGAGAAAAAAAGACGACGAAATAAAAGATGGGAGGTGAAGATAGAGAGGAGTAATATAGGAGATCATGCAATCTTTCTTGTGTGTAATTTATGATATTAATTGTAAGTTGATATTGATGCGCACCCACGTTTCCTCCAACCTGAGTTACAGTAACGGAGATCTGTAATGCTATTATTGTTTTTATATTATGATTATGATCTTAATAATAATCATGATGATGATGATAGTGCACACACACAGATAATATCGAGATCATAAACAGGTAGGAACATGAAATTTGAGAAATCTTTTTTATTCGCATTTTGTAGTCAGTGTCATGTACACCGGACGGTGCGGTGTTCTGTGATATGGCGTTGCCTAAATGTTATGGCATCATCATTTAAAACTTTTTTTTTGTGGGCATGAATAAATATTTTGCGATTCTCTATTGATCTATTCCGTTTGTTTTTTTAGAGCGACACGTCGAGATACGCAAGTATATATATATATATTATTTTCCCTATGCACACATGTTGAATCCCACAGAAAATTTCGGTATCTATATTATTATTATTATTATTTTTATAGGAAAATGGTATCCATTGGGGTTTTTATTGTGGCAATCTCTAAAGGAGCAACATGAGTGGAAGGTGACGTTTTGAGAACAGGTGCATCAATGTGTGGGCGGATTGAATGATAGGATATGCCTATTATTACTATTACCAACTCTACTATTTTACCAAAACGCCAAACCTATCTGGCTCGCTCTAGGATATTGCATGGCTCTGGGAAGCAAACAAAAAAAGTGTTCAACCTGATGGCTCAATATGTGGCACGCAAGATAAATCTGAATGAAAAAATATTGTCATTGCTCTCTTTCTCTCTCTTAGAAAAAAAAACATCAGAGGCATATATTCCGTTCCGTGTCCCATGTTATACGGCTAATCTCAACATCTCCTGAATAAGTAACGTGGCAGTAGAAAGAGCACAGAAAAAAAAATTTGTATGATCTCTTTGTGTCCGGTGGTGGTCGCCTTTCAAGTCTATGATCAATTGGAGGCAGTTTTTTTTAAAGAAAATAAATCAATCTATTTGTAGATATGTTACACAGAGTACATATAGCCGCCTTTTATGTGGAATGCAAATTTTCTGAATGAAAATCTCATTCACTAATTTTAAGCACACGATTTTTTTTCACTTTGATCAATAACTAATCTGCTTCTGTATAGAAATATTATTTTATTGAAAATATATAAGGATGAATACGTAATGCGAATAATGCTGCCTGTATATTTTTTTTGGATTGCTGAAAAAAAAAAATCCATTTTCATTGGCTACCTTGCTTGTGTGGATGGACATGGGTATGGTTTATAGCAAAATGTTCTATCCTTATAGCTACTCATTCTATCCTCTATTATTTTTTTATTATTGCAATTATTTCTGTCCTTTTTTTTCAGTCAGTCATTTAATTTGAAAGTAGTTGAGGAATTACACATATTACACGACAACGCAAAAAGGGAGATTTATGAAAGTACAGAGAGTGGACATTTGCAAGTTGCGAGATATGGACAAAGATAATTACCTATCCATATACACATGTTTGATAGATAAAGTCTAATACTACGTCTTCTTTTTCCGATTAATGTCTGATCCCTCTGTAAAACTTGGATTCATCATCATCAACAACAACATGGCCATATCCCCTCACTACTGCCAACAAAGATACCTATTCACAGAGAAGAGAAGAGTCACACAGTTGACTACTGACATGACATGCAAAAAAATATTATATGAATGCATGCCACCTACCCATTATAAAATTCTCATCATCATCAACCAGCATTATGATTACATTATATATTTTTCTGACTGTCCATCTGGCTCCATTATCTCTGATTTGACTGCCTCATGCCATATAATATAATCAGGCGTACCTACATGACCACCGTACATATTCTGCATATTTCATCCATATAACAGCATCCTACACCAAAATCCAAAAAAAATCCTTGACTGTTTGTCATTTAAATATATGACTGTGATGCTGGTGGTGGTGGACAATGCAATGACGATAACAACCAACTTACGTCCACGACGGTCATCGACAATCAAGCGAAGCGAAAGGAGATCAGCAGGCAAGCAGTCGAGATTCTCTAAACCCACCATTCAAAATTTTTATTAGACTTTCCATTCTCCACTACGCCACTTTGCATTCTCATTCTTCGTTAACTACCCATATAAACCTGCTTTTGCATTCCATCAAAATAAAAACTACCAAAAAATCCTTTACAAAATACTCTAAAAATATGATGATGATAAGCAGTTGTAGTAGTTGTAACTTTTATGATTTTATTAGTATTCTTGCTTATTTAACAAGCTTGTCTTTTTTCCTTTACATCGACAAGAGCCAACTGGCCGTTTTTCTTTTGCCATGTCTGGTTCCTTCGTCTGCTTGTCATACATAACGACTTTGGAGTGATGGAATGAAGCAAGTTGTTAGCTCAACATGAGTTTCTTCTATCTGAACAAATGTGATGATGATAAACATGATATTGATAAGTTTACATAGAAAATGTCGTCGTCGTCTTCGTGTTGGATTGTGCATTGATGGCGCAATTCATGTATACGAAGCAAGAGTAACAAGGATCGCGTCTTGTCGTGGGCTTTTTGGCTATATATTTTACAATGGATTATAAGTCTGCACGTACTCGATACTCGAAAAACCATTCCCTCCCAAATAGAATCCATTGAAGAAAAAAGGATAAAATGAAGGAAAATGTTGCAAAGCCGATATATATATTTGCTATATAAACTATACAACACTTTATAAAAAAAATAGTAACAATAACTATAGTATCGTACGGCGAGCGAGCGAGAAGAAAAGTTTTTTTTTTCTTCTCTCTCGTCTTTATTGTCACTCTTTTTGGTAGTTTCGTGAATGTCCCTGTTAAAACTTTGATTCAATTTTGCACTTGAAAAGCAAGAAAAAAAGTAACATAGCTGTACAAGGAAAGAGAAAAAAATACACCGTCTGCCTTACGACAACCTTCGTCATGATCATCGTCATCAGGAACACAACATCGTCTTGATCACATAACCAGCTTTCCACTTTATCTTCAATTGAAAACGACTTGAGAGGAAAGGGAAAGAACATCAAAGTTTTTGCAGAATTACCAGGAAGAAGAAAGAAAGGAGGAGAGGGGGGGGGGGAAAGAGAGAGAGATTAAAGAAGGCGTCACCAAATGCACGATAACTATTACAAAAAAATGTACATACATCCATCTTGGTAATAATATCCATATAAAAAGGGGAAAAAATCTTATATAGGCTAGTTTGTTGTCATCATATATTTTTTATAGAGAAAACGAGAAACGTGGATACAAAGACGATTTTTTTGTATTATTTTATTCCTTCATTTCAAAATCTTTTTCTTTTGGCTATCAGGTGAGTTTACCCAAGCATCTGTATTTTTTCTTTCTCCTGTTTGCCTCCCACTGCAACTCACCCATCTTGCAAACCATTCATTCACGTAAAGATTTATCCAGCTACTACACACTTCTTTCTCTATCCGTCGTGTACGTATGGGCGTACATGATAAAAACAGGATCAGAAAACTGACTAAAACAGAACCATGTCGTATGAAACAAGATGGAACTCTCTCTCGCAACAACTCTCTTTTCAGGAAATAATATACACAGGGACGAGAGGAATAAAGAAAAGAAATAGGAAGATGGAAATTATATAAACCTAGTCAACTTTTTTTTCTTTCCCTTTCTCTCTACTTTTTCCTTTCAAGTTGAAATACTAAGACGGAAAGAAAAGGAAGAAAAAAAATATATATAAGAAAGAGCACCGTGAGAAAAAAAGGTTTTGATATGATAGGTAGAGAAAGACTAAAAAAAGGAGGAAAAGTCTGCTTTAAGAAAGCCCACACACATACTCAATATTTCCTGGAGAGAAAGCCTCTATCTTCTTATTATTTACTAGAGAGAGAGAGAAAAGTGAAGAAGAACCATTCGATTTTACTCTTGTGTACGGCTTCTCTGTTTCCCTCTTCCTGTTTTCCCTCAAATACCTGATCGAGGAGGAAAAAATATGAGGGGACTGCTGGGGATTACATGTCATGGAGCATACCCACTCCTTCTCACACTCCAAAAAATATAAACGAAAATCTATACAGAATTCAAAGAAACAATTTTACGCACACGTGCAACCTCATACCCCTCAAGGCTTAAAAAAATATATGACAATTTATTTTCTATGTACATGCTCGCATCATTTCAGACGCAAATAGGCTTTCACCTTTCATGTGTCTGCATATGTCATGTTGTAACTTGAGTAGGAAAGTGGTAGATCAACCTATGTGTACACAGACACACATGTATTTACGCAGTCAAAAAACTTTGATATAGGATATAAGAGAGAGAAAACAAAAATTCTTTCTCTCTTTATTCTTGGGCATCCTCATCATAATAAAATATGTAATATTTTTTTTCATTTTTATTTTTCATTTTAAAAAACTGGATCGATCATGTAGGCAGCAAGAGAAGATGAGAAAAAAAAGGTTGATGGTTCAAAGGGAAAAAATATGTATGATGAGTATTAAATGAAAAACAATTCCTGTGTTTTCGTCTTAAGTTTTCTTTTTCGATACATAATACTATACTTTTCCTTGTTTTGCAAGATGAAGTAACAGAAATGGATGCTGATCCTCTACTTTTCGAGAAAATAAAAGTACTTTTTAGTAGTCGCTCGTGGAGAGTATGACGATAGTAGAAAAATATGGAGGATGAAGGAGGAGTAGTATAGCAGGAGCAGTAGCATCTCTCCCACCGCCACTATTTCCATTATAGGCCTCCATATTAACATTCTGCGGTTTTTTTTGCAAGCAATAAACGGGAAAATAATAATAATGTTGTTTTTTCCACAAGGAAATAGAACTGCCCTGGTTTGATGACGATTTGCGTCACTGTCGACCATAACAACGATTCTAATTACGCCTATAAAACAATTTTTTAAAATAGAGAATAGAAATATGCACAAGGGCTAACAGAGGAGAGCGCTTCCTATTTTTACTACACCGGAAATAAATGACAACAGCTGCCTTCTTGTTTTCGCACACTGAAAACAGGATGACACACACAGCGAGAAATAATGTTGGATTCAATATTATTATTATAATAGGCTTTTCTATATGAATGTGTGTAGTATTTATTGCGAAAATCCTAATAATATTCCCAAGTCATCCATCCATATATTTTTTTTCTCCTTTTTCAGTCTGATGTCGTCACGAGTGTGTGGTGGTAAAGTAGTGGCGTGACGAAAAGGGAAAGAGGATAAAAAGGAGTTAATTTTTTCCTCTGCTCAACACCATGAAACGACAACAACAATAATAAACAACAAGAACAGAAGAAAGGTAGTATGGGAAATGGAGAGAAAGACGTGAGGAGTAGCGCAGTAGAAGTGGCGTCGAATAAGTAGATGTGTTGTGCATGATGGATGTTATGGACGGAAAAGAGGGAAGAATCTACGTAAAAAAAGTTTTCCAATAAAGTCGAGGAGGAAAGACAGATTGTCCTTTTTTGTAAAATATTACTTTTACCCTGGGCTCTTGTTATTAATACGCAAGAGTTTTAAAAATAAATGACACAAAAAATGAGCTTTCTCGCGCAGAGGAATAGGTTGTTGTTGTTTGTGAAATGTAGAAATAGTTGCACGTCTAGCAATTAGACAGCGTCATGAACGGATATTATAATTATGAAAGAGCAGAAAAAAATTTTCCATTTCATTTAGAACAACAAGTAGGTTGTAGGGTTGCAGTAGTAGTTTAAATGAATGCGAAAAAAATAAGGATTTTTTGTTCATATTTTTTTGCTTTCCCTTTTTAGTACCAGAGGGTTTTTTTGTGTATATAGCTTACTCTCTTGTACAAGTCAGCATTGGTTTTGGCTGAGCTGGCTTGTTTGTTAATTATAATTTTTCACCTCAGTAGAAAGTATACTTTTTCATTGATTTCACGATCTGTAATTATGTATCGCTGAATAAAGAGGTTCACTTTGCATAAAAATATATATATAGAAGTAGCTTGTAAATGTACACATTGCAGACAAACTAATTCGTTGTGTAACTAAAAAAAAAGAGATCTAATCAAAACGCGAGATGATACATAACAAACTTTTTTTTTGATCCGCCTACCATCATCTCTCCTATGCACAAAATCTTTTGTGCATTTAATAATTTCCCTATTTTTTTTTCGTTAAAATTGAAAATTGTTATGGAAGTAATCTTTTATATAAATTCCTATGTACCCTTTCCAAAAAAAAGTTTGATTATTATATATGCCTATATTATTACTTTTTTTCGAAATAAATATGTAACGATCATAATCAATAAAGTCACGTTGTTTATTAGTATCCCTGCGCTGTTTCACCTAGATAATTCGCAAAACTAGGATTTGTTCCATTAAATCATATGATTATTACTGTGAAACAATTAATAAAGTTAAAATGAATAAACGTGAAGAAAACCAGTAAATAAATTAGGATTATTAAGACTCTAAAATCCTTTACCATTATTTTTTAAAACCAAGTATTCATCCAAGTTATCAGGGAATAAATTTCTACATCCCACACACGCGTATATTTCAGTCGTTTTTTACTTTACGCTCTTGTTATATAATCTTTTTCCGATCAATATATCCTGATTTTGATCTTAATCTGTTTAACCCTTTTTCTCTCTCTGAAACTCAGCTTGAGTTTCAGAGAGAGAGATCTTATCTTACGTAATTCTTTTCTAAATGTACTCTTTTTCTATCTGGATAACAAAAAAACCATTATAATTGTTTTTTTAAATGCCGTATTTTTTTTCTCTGTAAGTTACAAGATTACGTAAAAGCAAGCAGAAGAATAAAAAAATGAAGTAAAGTAGAATTTTTTATATTACCATTTTCAGCTGGATCTCCTTTCTTTGTTGCAGCATTTCCCATATTTGAGTGTCGCCCAGCTCACTCCTGGGACGAACACTTGTCTAACTGGATGTCACGGAAAGGAAACGAGAGAAAACGAGAAAGTTGTGCTGGAAATTTCTCAGCGAGGACGACCACGTTCCTCTTTTCTCCTTGTATTCCTTTTTTATTTCCTTTTATTGTGAAGCGAAATTAAACAAATTGAACGCGTAGTGACGATGGGGTTGTAATAAGTACAATTTATATTTTTTGAGTGGGATTCTCTCTACAAAATTATATAACTTTTTTTTCTTAAGAAGATAATTATACTTCGAGTTTCTCAATATCCAGAGGGGAATTGAACACGCCTTCTCTTGGAAAATTTTTTAAGAGAAAAAAATAATGTCGAGTTTAAGTTGATTTATAAATAAATTTTATAAATTTGTTGCCAATGACAAGGATGACACCCACACACAATAAAAAACTACGCACACCGTTAATAACGATTAACGATTCAGTAGACAAAGTAGACGATGAATTGTAAGGTGGATGATGTTGACGACGATGAGGATCTTTTTTTTTGTAGATATATAGCTGCCAAGAATATTTTAGTTCAACAGTTGAGTAATTATTTTGAAGACGTAGACTTTAATATAGAACTTGTTGATTTAATTAGTTAGCTTGTTATAAATTTGATTTCTCTCTCATGTTATGTACTAATGACAAGACAGATAAGGGCATTTGTAATTTTTTTCACAACAAATTAAATTGGTTTTTTTTGCGCCGTTTGCCCTATAAAATAAGCAGTTGTTAGAAGAAGAATATATCGGCACACAAGTTGACTGACTATAATTTTTTTTTATAATTTTATTATTATTATTATCGAAAAATATCGAAGACTAGAAAAAAAACGAACCGGAGAGTTTTTTATTCTTTAATGGAACAATCTAATGAATTATATATTAAATTACACTTTTCTCGACTAATGGCAGCAATTTGTCTCTCTCTCTCTACAGCAATAATAATGAATGCGTGAACAAGTGCTGTGTAGGTAAACCGGGATTAAAAATAATCAACATTGATGAGTATTCATTTCAAAAGGTGGTTGGACAAAAGCTAATCGATAATAATATATCGGTTTATTAGACTTATATCTCTATATAGAGGAAAAAGTCACTCCATTTTGGCGTTTCCCTAAACCCACCACACACATACATATCCATACATAAAAACAACATAAAATTATATTTAATGGGCTTTTGAACTTGACATGTGCAATCTGATACGCCTATTTATTTACACGAGGACGGTGGTGTGCTTTCCCAAAAAGCACAGAGAAAACCTGTCGAAGGTCACTTAATTAAAATAGCCAGACGGGCGGGCATAAAAAAAATATTCGGTATTTGGCAGGGAATTTCTCTCTCTCTTCTACAGTTGTTTTTTGCTACTGATACCTGATCTGGTGCTGATAGAAAATAAAATGAAAGACGAGGAACCGTTTGGACACAAAATATATGTACATTTTAATGATTCGCATGAGAGAGGCATCTGTTTTTTAATACTTTCAACACAACAGTTTTCACAATTACTTGTACAAGTTTATTTCCCTTTTTTTATCGTGTCTGCAGTTTTGCGGGTAGAGAAAAAATAGGAAATAAAATGCAGTGGAGTTGCACCGACTATAGAGGAAAGAGAGACTAACATTTTTAGGTTGAAGGTCATTTCAGTGCAGACTTTATATCTATACGGATATTTTTCACACTTATATGACAACAAAATGTTATTTTGGGTATATGTGTTATGTATTCAGATTATATAACTGATAAAAACTAATTTATTTATGGAATGTCAATTAAAAATACTTGGAGTGGTGGATAGGGTGGGATTCGGGGATTTTTTATTATTGACAGCTTTTGACCAACCAAAGTCATTTAAAAAATAATTTAAATGAATGAACGTGGAAGTCGTAGTAAATAAAATAGTAGAGAAAATTGACTGACCAGCACAAATATATAACTGATGACGCTGCTGACTAAACAAGAATGAATGAAGTTTTAATGTCTCACTCAGTTAGATAGAGAATAATAATAATAGAACGAAGAAGAATGATAATGACTCTGACGATAACAAAATATTATTTTTTTCTGCTTCACTTTTTTAACGACCGACGACAAATGTTGGCGATGAATATATAGTTCTTTAGCACTTTAAAATATATTTTTTTTCGTCAGGAGAACATTAAACTTGACTTAGTTCTTTAAAAAAAAGATGAATGAATGATTGTAATGTGGAGTGATGCTGATAAAAAGGATGAGTACGTATTATTTTGCACGTATATTTATATAAATGAGAGATTAGATAAAGAATATAAATATTATTCTTTTTTTTAAAGTTCGATAGTGTAGTTGCCGCTTTTAAAAGTTATAATTTAGAATGTCGTCGTGTGTTGTTGCTGGTTTTGGTTGATGATGATCAGTAATTGTTGTTGTTGTTAATGATTGCAATATTTTGACTAATAAAGTGTTTTGTTTAAAGACTTGTTGGCTCTCTTATAATTAGTATCACTATATTTTTTTACAAGCTCACAAAACATATATACGGATTATTTATTTTTTTTTATAATAAAAACTTTTTTTATGCTGGTGCGTTGCTACTATTATTATGACGGTTTATATTTAATTGATAAGTTATATAAAATCCCGTTGTGTGTTCTTCTTCTTCTTTTCTGACGAATTTATTTTTTTTCAATCTTACTCACAACCGACACACCACACCGTCATCAAAATTAATCATGCGTGGTTGATTGGTGGTAAAGCGTTTTTTTTTTTGTATAATGATTATATAATTTGTTTAGCAATGAAAAAGAAGGAGGGAAAACCGCAAGAAATATTATTCACTTTTTTTTTCTAGCGACAAAATTTATTAAGTAGTTTTGGATAAATATTATATCGTCATTTAATGTATAAGCACCGCATCCGAACGTGTAAAACAAAACTAACTCTTCAACACTTTTAATTTTTGGTCACAAAAATTTATCTTAACCGTTTCTCACAAATCAAAAACACCAAAAAAAACTCTTTCCACTTTTAATTGTAGTTACTTATTTATATCCTCTCCTCTAAATCTCTTCCTTTTTTTTAAGTGCTCAATATTTTTTCACGAAAAAAGCTCCTTCTCATGTTCCTCATTCATTTGGAAGCCCTTTCACAAAATCCGTATCGTATTTTCTTCTTCAAAGAAGAAACCCAACTTTATTTGTAGCACTACCCGCATCATCATATCAACATGATCACATCATCATTTTACTTTCCCATGATTGTCCCTTTAAAAAACAATTATCTTTCTTTTTAAAGCACCCACCCTGCTCCAGTACAAGTGACCATCTTTTATTTTTTTCACTTTCCCGACACAAAAAAACACATTCACACCTTCACACACACCTTCTCTCCCTTCTTGTTGTTATCTTTCCATCGAAAAATAGAAACAATCCAATTTGTTTCCCTGACAACAATGTATACCGAATTGTCTTATTTTCTCAAAAAAAAAATGTATTTTCAACACACTTTCAAGTTTTGTTTCCAATCCATTCCTTTTATTTTCACCACCAAACTAACAAACAAAAATCTGCTCCTTGAAAGAAACTTTTTTTAGGGAACGTTTATTTATTCCTTCTTGTTTAATAGCAAATAGTCAAGTAAGTAGTATCAACAAGAGGAGATGTTGGAGCAGCGGCCCTTTCTTCGCCTACACTCATTTTCCATTCCCATAATCAAATGAGCAGTCTTATATATATTTTTTTTCCGTATTCCTTCTTTTCTTCCCACTTTACCATTAAAACTCTCTCCTTTTTTTATTTTCGCAAAGGAATAATATTATTTAAGCATGTGTGTGCTACTGCTGCTGGCGTGCTTGCATATAATTTCTCTATATCAAGTTGAGTTAGAGCCGACTCTTTTGAAAATGTAGAAGCAGAGGAGAGCTTGAGAGAGAGAGCAGTAAACAATATTGTACGTGTGTCTGTCTGAGTATCTCTCTACTTTCTGTGTCTCCTATTATCCTTCTTTTCCTTTTTTTTGCAAGTGTATGTATTATTATTACTAGTATTATTATTATGCGAAGATTCCAATTTTTCCCAATGATTCTTCTCTCTTTTCTCTCTCTCTCTTTTTCTCTCTTTCCTTCTCTCTTCTCCTCTCTTTTCCTTTTTTTATTTTCCTTTTCTACACAGCACACAGCTCGCTCGCACTCTCTCACACAGCCAGAGTGTATATTTATGTACTCACTCTCTCAGAGGGAAAACAAGCAATAGTTTTTTTTGTAGAGAGAAGTTGTCCTAGTAGAGGAGAGAATAGGCAGAACCTTCATCTTTTTTCCACACATACAGCCAAATTGTTGTGTGCAAAATCTAGCAGAGAAGTAGTGGTAGTATTTTCTGTGCTGATGCTATATACGAAAAATGATGAATATCGCATGTGTGTGTGTTTTGTGCAAACATGAGCGAGAATTGTAGACGGAAAGACTAGTGCAGAAAGAGATTGGAGAGAAGGCTGTCTTTTTCTATACATTGGAGTGTAGTGAGCCTGTATTCTCTTTCACATTCACGGTAGCGAAATATAAGAAGGAACAGGAGCATAAAGGCCTGTGTGTTGAGAGAGAAGAAAAATAGTTTTTAAAAAACCACCACCATATCCACTATTTCTGTAATGGTGAGGCTATATATATTTTGGTTATATTGTAAAAAGCATTAGGAAACACACAGTAGCAGAGCAGGAGCGGTAGTTGTAGTAGTGGAAATACTAGAAGCGGCAATGGCAATGGCAAAGTCAGTCAAGTAGAGAGAGAAGAGTACAAGTGGAGAGTTCTTTGCAAGATACAATTTTACTTGCATTGCATATTATTTTTCCTTGTTGGACGTAACGTTGTAGTAAAAAAAAAATTGTAGAGTAGTAGAGTTTTGTAGTAGTAGGAGCAGAGGAGAGGTTGTGTGTGCAAGGAATGGAATGAATAGTTTTTCTTGTGTGTGTGGTATTATTATTATTATTATTATTAAAAAAAGTATGTATGGACTCTGGAGGAGGAGATGTGAGGACGACGACGAGAACAAGTTCACCAACAATGTATGTATCTCATGCAATCATATATATCCAAGTAGGTAATAATAATATGAGAGAAGACTAGACTAACTAGAAGAGAGAAGAGAGTGCTGCTGGCTGTGTAGTTAGTGTTGGTGCTGGCGTTAGTATAGTTCAATGGGTTCTTTTTTAGTTTATTCTCTCTCCATCTCTAGCCCTTCTTCCTACTCCTTTTGCCTTCCTTCTTTTGCTTTTATGCTTATATTTTCCCCTTTTTTCCTCGTTTAACTTTACTGCTCCTGCTGCTGCTGCTGCACAAGTGTACACATGAGAGTTTTCCTTTTGTTGTTGCTTGGTAGGTAAGGTGAATGCTGCTCTGCAATATATTTTTTGAACTACTAGAAGGAATACACATACGGCATAAGAATGTTTAGAATGAAAATGCAGGCAGGACGAGGATGATGCTGAGAGAATGCTAAAAACTATTGCTTTTAGGAGAAATATTAGGTAGACAAGGTAGATAGGTAGGTATACTGAGAGAGGCAGGTTTGCATGGTGGATGGATTGAAGGTGGAAGCAAAGCAAAATGTTTTGGGTTTGAGAGAGAAGTAGAGTCGTGATGGTGATGACGACGATCGTCATGACATGAAATGATGGCTAAAGTAAAGTGTATGAAGAGAGAGAGGAACTTGTTTCATGTGTCTTGTTCTCTTCTTCTCGCTCGTCGTCTTCTAAAATACATGTACACACGGAGAGCCGTACACACAATTCGAGAGAGAAAAACAAGTAAACTTGCTACTTGCTCCAACAAAGTCTTTTTGGCTGTGAGTAAAGTGTAGATGAATGTATATAGGAACGTGAATGTTGGGATGTTCATTTCATAATAAAATGTATAACTAGGCAACTCTTTTTATTGATATCTACACCTCTCTCGCTGTTATCGCAGAAGTGGTCAAAAATGTGGTGGTCTATGAGTTTTGCATCATCTCTTTGCACGTTTGGTAGAAGGGAAATGTGTGAACTTGGGTTTGTCCATGTAATAATATTCATGCATGCGTTCCGTACGTACACAAATTATCAGGTAGAGAGCCTGGCCAGTCAAATATTTGCAGCTATGTACATAGTAACAATATCATTGCTAATTGTTTGGTCATGATTACACGCTCGAAAATATTATGGAAAAAATAATTTCATAAGTGAACATTCATTTTTTTACTGTGGGTATAGCGAGTAGGACTAAAATATTTAGAAAATTTTTGATAAAAGCATTTCTAACCCCCGCATTAATGAGACTATACACATTTTATCGTAAACATTTGTGTAATTTGGGGAAATTCTTTTGATAAATATTTTTCCAACTGTCCGATCACTCTCTCTTCCAAATTAAATTTTACTTGGATTCTCTCTACATTATCGTAATGCCCCACCGCCACCACATGTACAGAGGGAGAGAGAGAGAGAGTACCATGCAAAAAAAAATAAATTCGCATTTCTCTCAAACAAAGCATTCCTTTCACTCCGACATTAGCTGTCGTACTGTGCTTTATAGTTAGGAAGCAGCAGAGCTTCACATTTGAATGACGGATTAAATTTAATGAAGATCACCATCGGGAGGGCCGACGTACCGAAACCAAATTTCGTGTACTATCTCCTATTTACAATTAGTTGGAATGAAACAGTGACGGAGATGGACACTTGTGTCACAAAAGGATTCTCCTACAGACATTTCACACGTCACGTCACATACATACATATATCCATACACATTCATAATGCATGAGAAAGATGGATACAAAAAAGATAGATATATGGAATGTATGTATGAATGAAGATATTTTCTACCTACCTCCACGTAGAAAAAAATATATTTCTCATGGATACACTTGTTTGCGAGGAGTGTCTAGAAAAAAAAAGATGTTTCATTTCATATGATGAAGTAGTAGAAGGCAAAGGGAATAATATAAGATGTAGTACATAATGTGTAGGGAGTGACAAAAGTAGATGGTTTTTTTGTGTGTAGGTACCTTTTACCACACAAAGCCAAAGGCAAATCTATCCGTCGTCTTTTGCCTTTGCTTTTTCCATTTCTCAGCACATGAATTTGAAAAACAACAACAGGATCCCATCTCCACTCACTCATGCTTCTCTCCTCTCTTGCTGGTGAATACACAGACACTCGTGTGGTATAAAAGATGCATATAAAAGCGAAATGAATTGAATTTGATAAAACATATAGCTGATGGTGTGAGTGTGTAACTCTTTTCTTCTCTCTCTCCTTTACTCCTTTACTCCCTGGTCCGCATCATCATCATCTTCCATTCCATCCATGGAGTGAGTGTGATGATGAGAGGGAGAACCAGACCCGGACCAAGAGTAGTTCTCCTTCTTACGAGCAAGTAATCGAGCAATCGAAATCACTCACTCTCACACAAAACGAGAGAGAGCTGAGCAGAATGAGAAGAGGAAAATGCATGCAATATACACAAATTTATTATTATTATTAGGGCATATATTGATGGTTGGATGGTGGTGGTAGAGACGTACGTGTGGAATACTTAAACTTTATGCAGAATATAAAAAAAAACTTGTTTCACGTTCTTCATCGTCCACGTCGTCGTCCTCCTCCTCATCATCATCAGGATAGAAAAAGCAAGCCATACCACTTTTTTTTATATTATTACTATTATTATTATAAGCCTATTTATATAAATGGTAAAGAGCAGGTATATAAGTCGTATAATAATAATAATTATATGTTTTTTCGCATGTGCATACATTTTACGGCAAAATGCTTCTTTTTTTTCTCGGGAAACAGGCAAAAAAGCAAAGGAAAAAATGCGGATATTATAATGTTGCCTAATAGGCCATTTTTCATAGCTAATATCAATGCACACACACACTCACCGTATATTACTTTGTTGTTGTGTGTGTGTGCGAAAGCTTTTCTTCTTGTGGTGGTGGAGAAGAGAGTGGTGCGGCGGTGGTGGTTCTTGGTTGCACCATAATATTAATGATGAAGGGTGTAAAGGCAACTTTTTTACTATAACATACGTGAAATATTGTGCATTACGTGAAGATGTAGTAATAAGGCGCTTGCAGCAAACCAAACTACTACAGCCAGCTTTACCTCTCTCCTTTTCTGCACTTGTTCAACATGACGATGTTGATGATGTGATGCAAAGTTCATGCAGAAAAATAGTATATTACATGACATGACATAAGTTGTAATGTAATAGTGTTTTATAGGCATTTCTCTTTTTTGCGAAAAAAAATAAAGTAAGTGGACGCCGGGCAGAAAAAAACGTACTCGAATTGGAATGATGGTATAATATGAGGCAAGTAAACTCTTCATGAAATAAAATATTCTTCTTAATACTACTTTTTTTTCTTCTTCTCTTACTACTTGTTGTAATGGTGATGATGATGATACTACTACTTCGACTACTACAAACTTTTGCTGCTTGTAGATAATTCTAATGGTGAACAATAATAAAATGGGATATTACATAAAATACCTATGAGAAATATCCCTTTCTGGATAAAGCACACACACACAGTCATACATGCTATTAGGGATTATTATTTTTTATCCGTGTGCTTTTCGAGTGCCATACTCTGGCATCACTAATAAAGCAAGCAGGCAATAATCAGTTGTTGGGAGCTTATCATCGTTAAAGCTGTTAGTGAGAGGAGAGAATACAGGAACACAAGCGCACGCAAACATACACTGCACACAAGTGGAACATGAACCAGCAGAAAATTCCATTCATCTGCACCTCCATCAAATGGAATAATAATGACATGTAATAAAACGTCGAGAGCGAAAGAGAGAGAAGTTGGAACACTATTAGCTTGCAAGATACACACACAACACGGGATATAATAACCACGTCTTCTCCTTCGTCTTATATAAATATGGCTTATTTCGCAAAAAAAGGATATCAAGCCCGTCCTTCCGATTCGATATAGCAGTTAAGTTATGTTTGTATAGAGAAAAAATATATGTATGTATTTCCATACGTTATAAAAAATACTACCAACATTGTAATATTTTTTACTTAATTATATCATCTTTGAGTTGTATGTATGTTGTATGACTGACTATAATCATAAGAAAGATCCTTCTTTCGTAAACTTGATGACTATCATTATCATCCTGATGGGGTGACTGTGTTGTGTGTATTTTTGTAAAAGAGTGTTGTGGCTTGGGATACTATAAAACTATAATACGACTTACTACATTTATTCGACGATGATACAAGACACAACAAGCCAGTCATAACCAAACCACCAGAGTCACTAGGACGACATTTTTTTCCTCATTGTCGTCCCTCGTGTTTACTAGTATTCTTTCTTGAGACTTGTTTGTTGATGTGGAGTGATGTACAGAATACTTTATTAGATGGTCATCATAAAGTATATAATAATAATGAATGATAAATGGAAAAAGCATAATATAAATATTTTTTTGCAGATGCCGGTCGGTCGGTCGGCAATGGAATAAAATAAGGTTTGCATCCACAACTACTAAACTACTACCACCACCGCACCAACAACATTTTTTTTGCAACATTGGTATGGTAAGAGAGATGATGGTTTACGTGGTCGAAATTATGTTATAAGCTGAATGTATATATAATTATGTTTAAAAAAAATATGGAGTAGAACAATTGAGTAAAGTCCTTGCCCAGTATGCATGTGTGTGTGTGTTTGCTGTACTTCTTACAAGCCTTTCATTCACCTTGCCTCAAGTTGGAAAGACAAATATCGCAGCAATGTCATGCCTATATTCCCTACCTTCTTCTCTGCCCTGAGAAGTGTGTACGTGTACAACAAGAACATTATTATTACTTGTGTGTGTATCTCTCTGTACGTCAAATTATTACGTTGCATTTTGCAAAATACACACATATCTGCTAAGCATCATGATCGCAACAATCAGTCCCAAAAGACCTAGGCAAGTCACTTACTTGTCTGATTGTTATTATTATTATTATCATTATTATGGATTATATAGCACAAGTTGCCAAGCCAAGAGTTGTTTTTTTTACAAGAGGACAGAAAAATGACGACAAAGTATGTATCCGTCGTTTGTGGTGGTGCTTCATGAAAGGAATGAGACCAGGAGCAGCAGAAGCAGCGTACATTATTTATCACTTTTTTTATAGTATCTCCTCCGCCATTTACCAAGAAGGCTTGCTCATCTTTTAAAAACCACTGGCGAATAATATTATTTCGTAACATTTACATTTTGCAATGTCTTGGAGGAGAGATGTCTATACCAAAAAAGATGTGCGCTGCTGCTGAGTGTTGTGGTGGACAAGTGCATTGGAGTATAGAGAGTATTGGACAAGACTGATGATTCTGCGACAGTCTACTTGACAACCCTATCATGATTTAATTTTTCTCTCTAGAGACGATAAGGATGATACGGAATCGAAAAAAATAGAGATACTCAGACTTGGACTGCATCAGTTGACGTTATTAGCAGATTGAGAGGACTTTCTGTGGATGCTCCTCTGCTCTGGAATCTGTTGCCTGGACCCTATTATTGTAAAAGCATCCAGAAAAACTGACTTGTGAACACAAGGCACAGAGCCACAAAACCAAACCACAGGAGAGAGAGAGAGAGAGGAGACAGAGAGATGCGAGGAGTTAAATTGGAAAAGCTCTTCTGATACTTTTTTTTTTCGTTTCCTTCTTACTTGCGTCTTCTTGGTCCTCCCCGAGAGATAATACTACTTCTTATACTTTTTTTTCTCCAAGTCGTCGTATGACGATGATGAATGCAAGATGCAGCCAATGATGAGGATACCTTTTGTACATGCGGACCGAGTGGGTTTATTATTATTATTATTATATTATTATGTTTGTTACTTCTTTTCTTGGGAAATCCCTCAACTCCCAACATTATTATCGGTTTCATGTAATGTACCATATCGACTCAAAAACATATATAAGTTTAGTATATCATGTAGAAAAAAAGTATACAGAGATATATTTATATTTTACATTGCATCGTCGTAGTAATAATGATGTACGTGAAACGCGTACCAAAAGTGAAACTGCTTTCTTCAAATCTTCTTCTTTTTTTCCACGTTTTGTATTTCTCAAAGTACTATTGCTACACAAATATCAATCAGTATAGTAGATAGGAGGAGTAGAGAAGCAGTAGCAGAATGTGGAAGTAGCATTCTCTCCTTTTACTCCTTTTTCCCATCTTATTTTTCCTCCAACTGTCATCTATCTACTTATTATATGCTTTTTTTCCTGCTTTTTTCTCTTCTTCTTTTTTTACAAAGCTATTGCAAATTCCATGTAATTCTATCAATTCCAAAATCCAATTCTCCATTTCCTCTACCGTTTCCCTTTTTTGTTGTTGTACTGGAGACACAAAAAAGTATACATTGTCAAAGTAGACGGAGAGAGAGTGATAACTATGAGTGGTATAAAATGTCAGTTTCCGTATAATATCTATAACATCTCCTCATATGAGAGAGGATAACATGTAGTTTTTTGTCCCTTCACCAATCCTTCTAATTTCCTACAGTACTTCGTTTTTTTTCTACCTCTCTCTCTTCCTTTTTCATTTTTTACAATGTCCTGTACGTCTATCTCCTCTTCAGTTCACATGACAAGTTTTTACTTTCTGTATGTTGCCCACATATTATTTTTTTTATATTCTTCGGATTCTCAAATCCAATCTGCTCGTCTCTCTCTCACTTTCTGTCCTATTTTAAATGCGAAGTATCATTCTCTCTTTCTTTCTCTCTAAACCCAGTAACTATCACAACGTTATTTGTTGTACCAAAACGAAGAAAAAAAAACCTACTCAAACATGTTGCTCTAAAACATTTATTTCAATTTCTGATTTCGTTTTTTTTCTCGCTCATATGCATGTAAAGTAAAGTTTGTTCATGTTACGGCATATTAAATAAAATAAATATAGGAGCATATGTGCTTTTTGTTCACACACAGAAAAGTTGGTGGAAAAGCCGTGCATTTTGGTCGCGTCTAGTTTTTTTTTCTGAACAAGAAAGAAAGAACAACAACATCCACCTAAACAAATCACTTTCGTCCTCCTCCACTCTTTTTTTTATTTCTTTATTACATTATTTTTGTCCTGGCCAAAATGTGAAGTCTCTTTTGCGAAGTAGCAGAGAGAGTTGTAGTGGCTGAGCAGCACACAGCATTATGCTTTTTATTACTTTTGTTTGCTCCTGCTGCAGTGCATTTCAGACATAGTATTGGTTTAAGCGAGTGCGTTAAATGCCAGAAAAGGGAAAAAATACATCATAATCAGTCATATGGAAATAGTAAAACGTATGATGCAGACGCTCTCTTTTTCTTGCTCTCCTACACACGTACAAGAAATACTGCCAACTTTAATAGAAAATTTGCGACTAAGCTCGACCACGATGGTCATGGTGGTCATAGTCCCGTCGTCGGTTGACGACGATGATGATCATTTCATGTCAATATTCAGTGAACTGAGCAAAGTAATGGTGGCTACACACACACACTTATATATAAAATAAAACAAAATATTTAAGTGCATATATTCATACATCACCACCACATCCTACAAAAAAAATACTATTTAGTGGAGAGCTGCGACGGCAGCAGTAGTCCTTTCAAGTTGACCACGACAACGACATCAACAACAACGGCAAGAGAAGAGGAGGAGAAGTAGTAGCAAAAAACATACATATAAGCTTGCATGAAAGAGAGAGAAGTCATTATTGCCACTACTGGCGCTCTGCTACTATTACCACCACTCAACTTGAAATTCCATATTGGCAAAAAAAAATAGCAAACAACAACCAAAAGTGGCTATGGTCTTCTTCTGTTGACCACTTCTATGTAATAATAATAATAATAATAATGTGTAGGTATATCAGTGAAAAGCTATTACAATATGTTATACTAACTACCTTTCCTACTTACTCTCGCGTTTGTGATCAAGACTAAAAGTAAGACGATCATGATGATGATGATGGTGACTGCATGGCTTTACTTTGTTCTTCGCTAACTATCGCTTGTTTATTTGCTGGCTAAAGTAAGAAAGTAAGGCAAGGCAGTGTGGTGTTCTTGTAAGCCGCCTTGGACGGAAATAGAAATTTCCAAATTGTACAATGGAAAATAAGTTGTGTTCTGGAATGCTTCTTCTGGATTCGTTGACATTTACATATAAATGAAGTCGCTCGCTCTTTCGCTCTGGCTCGCTCGCTATTTCTCACATTTCCCACTTATTTTCCTTGTCTTTCACTGGAATATTATTGTTTTTCATCGGATTGAAAATGTAATTGCTATTCGTGTCCTCGTCATGGTGGTAGTAATGATGCCAGTTACAGTGAAGTAGGCTCACTCCTATCGCAAAGCTGGTGGAAGTAGGCACTCACTCACACACACACAGTTGGTCATGCAAAGTCAGCAGCAGCCAGAGCGGTGGTGGTGGTGGTGGTAGTAGCGGCGATGAAAGGGAATAATGTTGGCCGTGTGATGAAGTATTTAGATATGTACATATATATGGCTCTATGTAAAATGTTTAAGTAGCAAGAGTAGAGGCTAACAACAACGGGCAAAAAATAATTTTCATGAAGGGAGAGAGAGACGCATACATATACCTATCTATGCAATAATTTTTCATTTTCATGACAGTGAAAGGTATGAGAGGAGAAAAGGAGAGAGAGAGAGAAAACGCTAGAGTCTAAGTCCAACTTTCTCCGGTAGAATAATCGTCGTTAGCAGCGTTCTCAACAAAAGTGTTCCATTATTCGCTCCCTCTCCTACTCGCTCTCTTTTCTATCTCCTCACCACTTGAGAGAGAAGGAGACGAGTAGAAACAGAAGAGGAAACTCACTATCATCATCATCAACTTCTTCATCAGGAGCCGGAGCATGGCCATAATGGTAGCATATCAATGTCTGTCTGTCCGTCCATCCATGAATCCACTAGAGTTTTTTAGGAGGACGTATAAGATGAGAAATAGATAGTTTTACTATATGTGCATCATGTAATGCATACACTGTATTCCACATTTCTCTCTCCCATCATCTCCTTCACTTTCTCCATTCCCCAACAACAGCAGCAGTGGTAGTCAACCTCGCATCTGTACATTCGCGGATGATGATGATGATGATACTCAAAAAATGTACTTTTTCCTGGAGAAAATGAGTGCCTCTCTTGTATAATACATAATAAGATGAGAATGAGATGATGAGAGTCTCATTTTGAACAAGAGAGAGAGAGAGGAAAGCAGATCTGCTATAATAGAGGATTCCGACTACACATACATACATATAATATATATCTGTGTGTTCATACATGTACATTTTTTTAGAAAGGAAGTAAAATAGATAAAAGAGAGTGTCCCTCTCTCTCTCTTACTTTCTCTCTCTATGCGTGTGTGTACACAATGGAGCACTGAATGATGCTAGTGGTGGTGGTGGCTCTCAACGAACAGCATGGAGGGAATAAAGATACACAATGGAGGAAACCTACGTGTGTGAGACTGTGTCTACTGCTGCTCCACACAACATGTACACACACAAGGCCTCTCTCTCTCTTATACAGAATATGGAGGGATACATTGAGGCTTTTTAGAATACGACTTCTATTACAACCAACCACCATACCACCAACGCCGCCGTTAGTAAAACACTGCTCGAAAAAGAAGAGAAAGAAGCTGACTGGAGCAAAGAGTGAGAGTGTGTGTGTGCGAGAGAGAAAGCTGGAGAGTAAGCGGGAGATGGCCGATCCACAAAATCGATCAAAATGGAAAGGAATCGGCTAATATGTAGACACACACACACATACACACTACATATATAATACTTATAATAACTACCTAAAATAGTATACAGTGGCACTAGCGTAGTAGTAGTGGCGTACATACAATGTAAAAAGAGAATGGTACGCTACTGCCAGACTTTTAGTTTAGAGGAGAAATAGCAGGAAAAAATTCCTAAGTCTTCCATTTCTTCTCTCTCGCCTTTTTTCCCTTTTTCTTGGGTTTTCTCACATTATTTGTGTTTCTCTCTCTCTTTGTATATGTGTGAGTGAGAGAGTGAATGTCGAGTACCTACTTTTATATTTACGTGCCTACATGCATGTATGGGTAGAAGTGCCGGCTGGTACGTTTTTTGCCGCTTGTTCCATCTTCCACCGCCATACTAACAACAAATGATCCTTTTATTATGTTGCCTTTATGTACTACTAACTTTATCATCAGCACCAGCACACCACAAACAGAAAGAAAAAAGAAAGAAGGACGTAAGCGTCGTATAGTTTGCGTCTATCCATTGTTTCCTATTTTCGGAACAGCAGGGGAAAATGGTGCACTAGCAACATCCACACAGAAAGGATCATTATGTCAACGCTGTTTCGAATAATATTATTTGCTCTTCTGCAAGTTTCATAAAAAAAGGAACATATTAAGCACTTGACTCCCCACAATACAGGCTAAATAGTAAATAAATTTCAGGAACATAATGCAGAATGCCAGATGGGTATTCGCAGATTTGGTATTGGATACATTTTATTGCTTTCTTCCAAATATATTAATTTTTTTGGAGTTTCAAGCAAAAATTCCTTCGCCCACGTATAAAATACTTATGTAACATTGTAATTCTGGGAAACTTAAATCGCTCAGAATCCATACAACACACAAATACTATGTGCGTTTTTGCTTAAGCGTTTGATCTATATCTGATTGATGTGTTCATCAAGGTATGTCGTTTGTTTTGTTTACTTTGATCTTCTTTTTTTTTAAAAAAAACGTAGGATCGCGCAAGGTCACTAAACAGATTGCACTAAAAAGCCACAAATTCATAACCATAACGAATCTAGTATAAACTTGCATATGAGAATTTCAATAAGCGCACTTGGTAGAAGTTGACGGAAGCTGGATTGGATAGGTACATACGTAGGTATATACACGGATCCAATATGTAATTAAATTTTGTCTGGTACTCATAATACCCTTTGGTTAGATAAAAACGGAAGATTTCTGGTACATTTTGATGATTATAGTGTATTTAAGAACCTCATCATTTTTATCTCTACACAGGAAACATAATATACCCATGCGCATGAAAATGGAAGGCAGACAACTTCTAGCCACGTGGTGGTAGTACAGAACGTTGAGTTAGTTTTGGCGTAAGAGTGATGTGAAATTTGAGTAGGGTATATACACATAAGTGTACACAGGGTTTCTATATTGTATACTTAGCTCATCGGATGTAACTGGGCCCAGGACCCGGTTCCCACCGGGCCCTGCTTAATATCATTATTATTTCTAGGAAAAAAATTCAGGACAGTTTTCTCACTACAACTTCCTCTCGAAAAAAAAGCCATCTCCTAAAGAATAATAATATGTACGTAGTACACAAAGTGACAGTAGATTTTTCACTTATAACTATGCCGTTTTGTAGCATCATGATCGTAGTAAATTCTCTGTCAGTACTTCCACTCTTGTTATTTGTTCTTTGCTTCAGTTTAACCATTACAGGAAGAGAAGAAAAAAAAAGCCGAGAGTAAGAGTGAGAGAGAAAAAAGCTGTTGAGAGAAATGCTGGAGACAGTACATACATACATGCATGCCATCATTATCATGATCATGTGGCATCCGATTTTTTTTTCTCCTTCTATCCGAGTCCCTTCTAAAAGTGTAACAGTAGACGTTTGTTTCTCCTTGTAACATCAACAGCAGCAAACCCGCCACGATGAATTCAAGGTTAAAAGTGTTTCGCCTTTTTTTTCTTTCCCTTATAATATTATTACTTACTATACTACTACTGCTGTAATGTTGGTCTGTCTACTAGTCTGATAGTATAGAGTCAGGCTGACGACGAAAACGACGAGGACGATGATGATGAGCATTTTTTGTGGGACCATTCCATTCGTTTCTTTTTTTGTTGAAAGTACTTCAAAAGAAAGAAAGAAAAGACGAAAAAAGAACTTTCTTTTTCTTTGGTCATCCCATTATCATCATAAAAGTCTTGTCTTGATGGGATTACACTGTGATTCTCCTAAAGGCAAGTCTCTCTCTCTAGCCCTGTTACCCTGTCCATTCTCTAAACATAATTACTAAAAAGAAAGTAGAAAGGATTTTGGGATTTCTCTTGAAAATCTGGAGAAAATTTACGGAAAGGGACGAATCAGCAGTGGAGGGAGGGATGGAGAGAGAGAGAACGTTGAACATCACAATACATATTCTGAGTCGTCGTCGTCACACAAGCAGCAGCAGCAGCATGCCAGGAGGATGAAGATGATGATGAATTTGTCTCAACCGCCGATAGCGACAAATGCCTATTGGCACAATATACGGAGACAAGCTTGTCTGTTACTTATGTCTACTTTGCGCACACATGAACCTTATTTCTCCCACTGTTTTGTATTGGTGATTGTGATGCTAACGAAGGATGATTGAGAGAAAAAGGAAGGATGTTCCACACAACTTATGCATAAATAGGTGTACAGACGCACAAATAAAAAATAAGTAGACCGGATTATCTACGATAAAAAGAGGAGTTGGACGAGAGAAATGGAATGATGATGATGCTATCGTCATTTTATCATCAGGATGGATTCACGGATGAATGGACCACCAAACGGTTTGCGGATGTAGTTATCTGTATGTATGCTTTTGCTACTGGGTTGGTGCTGCTGAGCAAGCAAGCAAGTGAGAGTGAAGCCATCGGATTGAGCCGGTACAAAAGTACAGGAGTAAATACACAGAAAAAGAGAGAAGAAAGAGGAGAGGCAGAGAAGAGCAATGATAAAAAAATGTTTCCCTACATCCTTAATATGTCACCCTGGACTTGGTCGTCATCGTCATTATCGTCGTCTCTTTTACAAAGAGGCATTACAGCAGCAGCACATCTGCCAAAATCTGCACACTAAACTAAATAGCATCCGCCTCATCATACAAGCTTGGATGGGGAGGAGGAGGAGGTGAAGGAGAGACAGAGAAAAAAAATGAATAAGGTTGTTTTTTTTTAAATTATATTTTTTCTCTTATGTCCTCGTGTGCCGCTGCTGCTGCTGCTACTACAACTACTACTACTGCCGTTGTTGTTAGTTAGCTAGTGGGCATCAAGCCAATATTATTTTGTTGCAGTAGTCGTGGTAGTTGTGTTGTAGCAACGAAAATAAAAGCAATATGACAGCGCACAGCAGTGTAAGTGAAGCAGCGGCAGTGATGATGGCGATGGTAGCTGCTGGGGCAATGGAGCAAGAGGAAAAATAGAGGAGGAGAAGGTTTATGATGATGAAATTCAAGCAAGTAGTAAAATAAAATGTTTATGCATGTGAAATACTCTTACATAAGGCATCTCTCTCCATATATGTACATATTTTTTATCTATTTGCTTGCTCACTAATACTTGCAATTTTTTTCTTATATAGTGCCATTCACTCTAATGTAATGATCCTTACATAACCAATCTAATCTGCGCACATGTACAACATGGGATAATGGCTTGCATGGGACATACACGGTAATTATAACGACGGTCACTTTTTTAGGGAGATCCACTACCACCACTAATGTTTTCTCTGGTGAATGTCACTTTCTCTTGGGTGAGCACTGCTCTGGAGCTCTAAAAATGACACAAGATTAGGACAGGGTATAGTGTAATGAGCACGGGTGATTGCGAATAATGAGACAAGCAAAGGATTTGTGGTTTGGTGAGGGCATGGGAAAATGAGAGAAGAGTAGACAGGGACAGTGGATTCACAACGACAAATATGTCCTAAATGACGGGAATAAAAGAACAACAATGGGAACGGGGACAGGCAGACAACTTTTAATATTCCAGCAATCCCAGAGAAATGATGATAATGGAGGAGCTTTCACAAAAGTACCTGCACCCATGATACCATACTATCATCCAGTCTCCATTTTTACTGCTATTGTTCATTACTATTATTATTATTATTTTAGCATTTTGTATATTTTAGCCAGTTGTATTTGTTGTTGTTACAGTGACAGTCAGGCTTGAAGAAACGAAGGTCAAAATGAATTGAGAAGAAAGGGGACGCGAGAGGGGACAAAAATAAATGAAAAATAACAACGCATATTTTTCCTGCTCTCTTTTGCGATCTCTCGCGTTTTAAAGATAAAAGTGATGAAACTGAAAAAAGGACTAGGGCTACATACAACACACATGAACAACGAGTATATACACACTCATTTTTTTTTCTTTGCGTCATCGTCATCATCCTGTATTCTTGGCAAATAAAGATTGGCGAAATGGCCAATGTAGTATGCATATGACGATAATAATATGCGTCTATGTCGTCGTGTCTTTGCTGCACTTTTGCAATTTGATGATGATAACACGAGGCTGCTCCTATTACTGCCTCTAATGTGTATATTCTTATATAAATAGTCATACCGAAATTTATAGTACGTTACTATTTCCACCACTGTTCCAAATTAAATACAGCCATCTTTCATACTGACTACTCCTCCTCCTCCTGCCTATATTTTGCCGCATCTTTTGTTTCTCTCTCTCTCAAGAAAAAACGTAAACTAGAGAGGAAAAACGACTCCCGGTTGTGCATTTTGGCCGTATTTTCCAACTTGCATACAATTTATCATGTAGAATCAAACAATCCCTTGTTCTTTTATAGCATCCACCTCCACATCATCATCGTCATCTTCCTCATCATCAACAGCATTATTACCAACACTACCACCTCAATTCCTAAATAGAACCGTTTTCCATTTATCTCTTTCTTCCCCGCAGCTTCCTCCACACACGCGTTTACGTTCCAGTAGTAGACGAAGAAAAACTGGTGTGACGTTTGTTTTCCTTACCGCGGTAATTGTTAACCAGCAGCAGCACCGGTGTGACTAAACTACTACTACTACTCCAACTTGTACCTTTTCTCGTATAAATTTGCATTTTCCTATAATGTTGTAAAAATATAAACAAGTTTCACTTTTGTTTATCTTTCCTTTTCCTTGTCGCAGTTTCCCTTTTTCCTAAAATAAATTGCATCATCATTCCTCCCTGCTTATACATAATCTTGCGTATCTCTCTCGCCAGTCAAGCGAACTACTACATAATACACTGTAAGGTGAGTTATCCAATAACAAACTATGCTTTCTTCTCTATAACTCTGTCATCATGATAATATACCTAATCGTCAGTGAAAAAGGAGAAATACAAAAAAAAACACATTTTTTATTTAAATTGAAGCCACTCTCGTCTTCCTCATCCACTTTCATTTTGTGATGTTTTGGATGTACAAAAAAATCGTTTGTTTAATCAAATAAAAACATGTCGAGATCCTATAAATATACCAATCTTACTCTATATATTATGCTAGCATACTAATATGTTGTGTAAGTACAACAAATAATATATGTATATAGAATTCTCAGTGTACATATATATAAGAAACCCTAGAGTTGTTGTAGTACGGACAACAGGAAAAAAAAGGAGAGCAGCAGAGGACACAACGTCAATCAGTCAATTTAGCATATTAGATTGACAACACCAGAGAATATGCCAATGTCCATCGTTGAGTATCAAGGTTTGTTTGCTTGCATGCATGCATGCAAGCAAAAAAGCAAACAATCGACAAGGTGCTGCTGCTTCTGCTCTGGTGGTGATGTTCAGTTGAGTTTGTCGGTCACAAGACTACATTTTAGCCGGCCCAGGAACAGCCACAGCGTTCACAGAAGACTACAGTTACCTGAGCTAAAAAAATATATATATAGTTTTTTTTGAATATCTTTTGCCATGGTAGCAGATCCATATACAGAGAGGCCATCATACTTTTCTGCGAATAGTAGGCGAATCAATTCAGAGACCTAATTCAATCTCATTTCTAATCGTATCGCATAGCAGACAAAAATAATATTCCTGATACTTGAATGTGCGAAACAAGCTCATTGGAAAACCTGGTCTGTCCACCCGATCTGATGCAATAATTGTGTTCAATAAACCAACCAAAGCAACAGCAGTATCAACACCCGAAACCAAAATGAACTGATACCATATCGTCGAAATGATCATCCTGCTCATCATGATAATAGCTATACCTACATACATGGTCAATACCCTAACTTATTGACTGAGCTGCTGTATCATCATCAAGAAATTGATTTTTCCTCTTGAAAAAATTGAAATGGTCAGGACTACCACAAACCAAAGTAATTTATTATTTTGAAAAACAAACTGACCAACTGAGAGTGCATGATTTGGTTAACCTATGAATATTAAGCTTTTTTTACAAGGTGATAAATGCCAGTCGGATAGTTACAAGTTACAACAACACTAATTATTGCGTAACTGTATCATTTTCCTAACCATGCAAATGCAAATTACCAGGTTTACTACTTCGCAAAAAAAGCAATAATTGCTCTCTACGTCGCTGTCGTCATCACGATCATTATAAATCATCAAAACAACAACATTGCTACATCAGAAAACTATCATGTTCGTACATTGTATCACGATCGTTTCAAGACCACGCACCAATCCTAGCCTTTTCATACGTCCACTGTTACAATTGATTGTAGAACAGTCTTTTCATTTTGCCACACGATTTACAGGTAAAAAGGAGGAATTTTAAAGGCGCAAAAATGGTCTGACAGAGATCAGGAGCCAGTTTCACAAACCAACTGAAAAATAACAAAAGATACTACTGCTCACGTTGAAGAAATGGCAGAGAGAAGGAAATAAATGGACAGAGAAACTGACAGCGAGAATTCTCTGTGAGAGTGGATGATAGAGAGGCCCGTGGGAATATGTATAAAACATTCATACATTTTTTTCTCCTTTTTTTCTCTCTGCTCTTGTCTGCTGGATCATCATCATCATACAACAACCACCACCGACGTAAGTACACAGAGCAAGTTCTCTCTCTGAAGCAGTATTATTATTATTGTTACAAAAGGAGAAATCCTACATGGTGGTAGGTCCATGTAGGTACAGCCCAACATTCGACAGCATCATGCCAACTTATCTTTTTTTATTATAAATACATATTTATAGTACATTCCTTATCTATTGTACACCAAGATATTATTATAGTCTATATAAGGTCAGCTCAAATCGTAACATTTTTCTTATTGCTGACGTGTGCTCTGCCTTTGTGCTATCGCTGCTGCTGCTGTTGACACTGAAAGCTTGTGGTGGTTTGTCTAAAATGGAATTTAATGTTGGAGTGGAAAATCTTTTTCGAGAAAAGTTTAAACTTGTACCATATATACAAATTAAGCACATAATTGTGAAATTGTTAAGCTATTATGGAAATATATTCGCAAATGGACAGAGCTTCTGCGTCCGCACAGTAAACTTGTCCTATTTTAATACACAACTATTCAAATAAAGTATGAAAAGCGTTTTTGAAAACTTTCCATTTTGCAGGACTGAACTAGAGAGAGAGTGGTTTGAGGTTTTTCTGTTCTCTAGCCTTTCCGTGAAAAAAAAACCTAATATAACCGCAAGAACAACTACAACAGCACTCTCGTGTGACTCTCAACGATAACTAATAGCGGGGCCAAGGCAGCGTTTAGCGTTGTTTGCTACTGCTACTAGTAGTATGACGATCATGTTGAGATGAGAATAGGAAATGTTGAAGAATATCCAGTCGAATTTCATATTAGAATAGTGTGTAGGTGTGTGCAGCACACAAAGCCGGTTTGGCCGGTGCAGAAGGACACAAAATAGGTAGAGAACCCACTAGTGCCACCGTGTTGAATCTCTAGTGACTAAGACTACCAAAGCAATTGTTAAACGCTAGCAAAAAAAAATGTAGACAGGGATTGCAACGGTTATGATCAGAATCTGCGAATCTGCGTGCAGAGAGTTGACACTGGTTGGCGCTATTCGTTACTTCTGGATCTTGCTGGTTACATCATATTTCCAAGTTAAACGTAGCAGCAACATGAATTCTTTGAAGATGCATGTCAATTTGTACCCAAGCTTTCAGAAGAAGGTTGCAGATAAAATCTTTAGTTTTTCGCTAATGAACAGGTTACACGTTCGATCGATGATAAATTTGTTGATGGCAATATGACCGGATTGAAATATGTCATTGTATGATTTTTTGTGTTTGCATAACGGAATATGATTAAGTTATCTGGACATTTAAAATTGTTATTATGGTCATTTTTTTACGCAACATGAAATATAAATCAAGGGGCGTTTACACAAAGAAACGAAAATAGACAATGAGATAGAAAAAAAGCTGAGTAAATGGGCATGTTTTTTTGTTTCGTTTGGTTAATGGACTTACAATAATCCGGCGCTTTACTCTTGTTGGTGGACAATATAGACTTGGATGAGAGTCTCTTCATCGACGCGTCAGCAGAACCACCTCCGCCGGGATGTAGTTTATCTAAAGAATGAGAATATAAATACGACCAAGTTTCCAATGACATTGCTCGAGTAGTAGTAATGGTAGGACTCGGCTTTTCATCACGAATAGGAGCACTATCACACTTTTCGTAATCGGAAACACTCATCATCAACAGCGAGTTAAAAGAAGACGAGGAAGAGAAAGCCATAAAACTGAAATTGGCCGACGACAACGGGTTTCACGACACAGCAAGAGTAGGTTATCCAGAGCACAACAAAATTATTATGCCACCGTGCGCACGCACACCAAATATTTCATGAATTGACAAACGATATTTGCAAAAACAAACTTTTTTAACGCTCACTTTTCAAAACAGCAAAAGACAGAATAAAAAAATCACAGTTAGGTGTGGGATGGAACTTGGGTAAAATGCCAGATAAACAAGACGAAGTTTAGGCATTTTTTTGCAAAAACTCAATATGGCCACATCAATTTGGACAAAAAAACTTTTAAAATATATTATGGATTTTCACATTTTTTCAATTCACAACAAGAGCAGCAGCAGAGAAGTAACAGGCACAGCCCAAAACAGAACAGAGCAGATTTTTGATGGAGCAAATGAAAATTAAACACACCAGTTTATTTGCTGTCTGACCTGACAACCAGGTCGTAAAGATTGCCGAAAAACATAAAAACAATAATAATAGCTAGGATGAAGATAATCAGCAGCAGAGAGAGAGAGAGAAGGCGAGCGAGAGATTTCGAAATTCATTTTTCCTTTTTTAAGGACGATAGTGGCATTGAACAGAGTAGCATATATAGCAGAAGCATTTCATGGAGATATATAGAAATTGTACATGAATGAATGACAGGAGAATTATGCCATGCCATGCAAACAGTTAGAAAGGCATTTCAACATTGAACCTGGTGAAATATCATTATTATTATTAAATATTATTATACTTTTGTAAAGTTGTAATGCCGACAGATAGCAAAAACGATATTATTGGGTTTGTCATTAAAATTATAATTAAATATATGCACTGCCCACGACAACGAAGCATGATAACATAATATTCGTCAGTTCACTTGGAGAGAACGGTACAAATTAAATGACAACAAATTTTCCAGGCAGCAGCAAATTTCCATGAAGAGTGAACCCACTGAGCCCCTCATCCATCATGCACACACAATAAAAATAACAGCACAGCATACAAAACATTTTTTGTCGATAAGGTGACGATAATTATAATATGTACATCAGAGACAGGTAAATCATATGAAAGATTTTTTTTTGGATTCCACTGTACAATGTAGCAGCAGCACATGAAGATAACATAACATACGCACGTACATATTCCTGTGTGTCCCATGATAAGATTCAAGATAAAAAGGGATGACGGAGATGACACTTTATAAAAAATTTCAGGCAATTCACACAACCAGCCAGTCGCCACAAAAAATTGAAAAGAAATGGAGATGGACAGGCAGAGGAAACGAATGTCGAGCATTTTTTTTTCACGCAAAAAAATGAATCCAATAATGTGAAGCAATAGATAATTATCAAATGGGTTCTTTCCAGTCATTTGATGCCACAATAATAATGAAGGTTATAGAAACGTTGTCAACAAAATGACGAAACATAAAACGTAAATAGACATGCATCTTTTTTTTCCGTTCGCATAAGCTGTTAGTTAAAACTGGGTTAAAGTAAAGGTGTGGTAGCGCCAATTTTTTTATAGCAAATAGAGTAGAACAAAAAGAAGAAAGGAAAGAAGGAGAATAGTTATCATTAAAAAATTTGAAAGTTGAAAGGGAATAAATAAATGTTAATAGACTTACTGGAGTTTTTTCGTTGCACGGGATTTTCGGTTACTGTCGGCAGTGGCTCTGGTCCCCTTGGAGAATTGTCACCAATGTTATCATTGATTTTCTGACTAGTACTTTGAAGACTGCCTGAAGACCCACCAAGCTGTGGGCTGGGACTCATGGCACTGCCCAAACTGTTGCTCCCATCAGACCCTTTGGTACTCGAGTTTGTTTTCCGGTCGGGACGAATAGGTGGGTCGGAATTCGAGGAATACTTACCCTCTTGCGTCTCGGGAATGTTTTTGACGGTAACAATTTGAACAGATTCTACGCAAAAAAACGATACAATTGATAAATATACATGAAAGATCACACTTTTAAAGTTGAATTTTAAACTTGCACAACTTACCATTCTTCTTTTTGTTCTTACTACTCCGAGTAAAAATTGATTTGAGAGGCATTGTGCATACAAAACAGAAACAGCGCATTCCTTTAACATAAAATTCATCCACAAGAGAATTTTTGTTTCACTTCTCTGATTGTAATACTCCCAAAATTGTTAATGAAAACAAAAACAACACCGATATTATGTAACACTTTAGTTGGTCACAAGAAATTTTTTAAAAATTGTAGAGATTTTTTTGTCACTTTTAAAAGTATAAAGTTAAGTTAGCACGATATACACCTTTCACTTTTAAAAATTGTACTAAAACTGGTAAGGAAAAAGTTGTTCTTTTCTTGTAATAACTTGAAAAAGCATACAAATCTCTTTGACAAATCTTTTTTGGTCGGTAAGTATAATCGTGCGAGAGAAAAGAAAATTCTTACTTTGATGATCACGATGACGGTTTTTTTGTGTTAATTTTAACGTGTTTCACAAAAAATTGTTTCCGTTTATTTTTGTCACTTTCACATTTCCCTTCAATTCTTAAACTTGTCCTTTCACAACGCTTTCTAGAGTTTTCCTTTTTCTTCTGTTTGTCGTTTTTATACACACAATTTTTTTTCTTCCGTTGTTCCGTTTTTTGTCCTCTTTTCACTCAACTTGTCGCTTGCGTATTACTTTCTTTTCTGTTTGTGTGGTCCAGCCGATCACTCTTGGTCGTCCTTTAGGTTATTTGTTGCGGTTGCTCTATCTCTTTGTTCTTGTTTTCCTTTCTCTTCGTCTAAACCTTTTCTCTCTGTCAGTAGCAATTTTTCAAGTGAGTTCACAGCGACAGTTACAACGGTAGACAAGAAGATGCGTTCCGACAAAATAAATGCTGGGAAACGTGTAAAAAAGAGAAAAAAAGGAGGATGATGGGTAGAGTCAAAGTTGAAAGTTGTTTGTGAAAATTAAATGTGATGCCAACAACAGGAACAACAATCTCACTTTTTTTTCTCACTTCAGGAAATTCTGTTCACCTAAGAGAAGGAAAAAAACGGAGAAAAATGTAAAGAATGGAGAACAGAAAAATAAAATATTTCGTTCATATGCTCCTTTTTTATTATATCTTGATAATATAGTAGCGTGATTTTCTTTCTACTCTACAACTTCTTATTTTATTATTGAGCAATAATGATAAATGAAATTGAGTACAGTACACACACACAAAGTGAACACACCAGAGGTAAGAAACGATGAAAAACTGAAAGGGTTACAGGTAAATTCAATTTAAAATATCATTTTCATCATATTACTCCTCCTCTCTGGTGTTAACCATACAGTATACATATATGAATGTATTTTCACCTGGACACGAATCTCTTCAATGTGTAAATTAAATACAAAATATGTGTGTGTGCGTGCGTGGGTGTTTCAATACGAGGTATATATTTACCCGCATAACTGCATGTATTTAACATGGGTTGTGATAATGATCATTATAGTATGTTATTGCATTTAATCAATTAAAAGAAAACGGTATGAAACTATTCACGGAGTCTGTTCATACGTGGAAACTTGTATGCGTATGGTAAAGTATGTTACTTGTTGAATTTTTTTTTGGCATGGATGGTACATGGGGACGATGCTGTTGACGGTAGTGTCCTTCACTTTATATAGATATTAGATATATACACATAACTGACAAAATATTATGGAATCGCTTTAATCAGCGTAACTAGTTTATCATTAACAATTGCTGTCATACTTATCTACCGTGTTTGGAGAGAAGGCCGGGAGAAAAATGGCGAGAGCCTCAAAATCTGGAATGGATAGCGTTAATTTGAAAATCAATAATCAGAAATATGGCCGGGTAGAAAGGAAATTTTATTTTTATTTTCAATCAATTTTTGGTACTAAGAATTTATTTAGGATTCCATGGAATAACAATAGGTAATTTTATGATTTATTTTATATTGATCACATGGGATTTTATTTTCGGCCTCTTCTCCGACGACCGTATCTCCACCGGCAAATTCAGACAGCGATAAATTATAACGTCATGCGTTCAATTTTCAATTGGCTGTTGTTGGTTTTTAAAAATGCAATCTATAATTATAATGCATGACTATATGGTTGCCAATTTACTACATGATTTTATACAATTATATAACATGAATACAATAGCCAGTCAGCAACACTGCCAATCTTTTGTCACTTTTTTATACTGCTGGAGAGAGAATAAATGTGTTGATTGTGGCTCTGATAATGGCGATAAAGATAAATGGTATTTTTACTGATATGCAGTTGGTATGTGTGTGTGTGTATTGAAAAAAATGCGATTTGTGTGCGACTGGTTTTCAATACTGATATTGTAGTAACGCGTACTATTTAATCATGAGGATTTTGTGCGGTTGATGATAAACTCTCTCTCTGGAATGGATCTCTACTACACACAGGCTTACATATTTTCTTCATTTTTTAGTGGTGAGCGATAATGAAAAGATGAACTTCGCACCTGCTAAAATATTCAGAATGAGAGGAAAGTTTCTTTATTATTTGCTTCAGCTAAACCCACCAAATTTATCGTTTCTGTCGTCATCAGTCATCTGTGAAAACTTTTTAAAATGATGAAGTACACCGCATTGTAACATGAGACATGTCAGTAGGTAGTAACAAAACAAGAATATTATTATGTTTAATTATTATTATGTTTAATACAAAAAGTCTCCTGGACAGAGATAGCACACATATTGCATAATGTCTAGATATGTATTATTCAGTTGATAGGTACGGCTGTCGCGACATTATGATTAGCTTTAAGCGAATGTCAATCTTTTACGTCTACAGTCGTAACCGTTTATTTTGAGACATAAAAGAGTGAATCATTTTATGACTTTTTATTTGGTCTGTACATTTAATGGTTTGATCAGAGTTCCTCATTGTGTATGTTTTTGAGCTGTTGCAATAGTAGAAATGATGCTCGTTGTACCAATGATAACGTTAGGTTATGTCAGGACATCATCAGCCGCAGGCTTATTGCTTCATCGGGGAAAGTTTTATGGTTTATTGTTACATGATATTTTCATGGAGATGTAACTGGAAATAGGAGGAAAATGCTGTGGAGTAGGGAGGACTAATGATATAGCTTCCTTAATTATTCAGGGTTACGACTATCATGAAGAATTGTTTTTGCAAAAAATATGACTTCTTTTACTCAACGTGACTTGTTTCTTATAAATTATGTTTGTATTGAAAAACAATCTTGGTAACACAAATCCCATTAGAATTTTGGCCGATTTCCGTTAAAAATGTAGCTTATGCTCTAGTACACGAAATATGTAAAGTCTTGCCCTGATTATAGTCACGTTGCATAATTCTCAGTTCTCATCTTTTATCTCGCCATGATTTAATTTGATCGTCAAATTTTGCACTTTAACATGCTGAGGAAGAATTAATGTTTAATTTTCAAGACCTTCACATGTCAGAAATCATTTTATTAAGCATATTAAAAGTTAGACTGACATTGACATGTACTCTCTGCTCAAATCTACGCATATGATGTTTTCCAGCAAATAACAACTTAAATTATTACTATACGTTTAGGTTGGAAATTAGATTTTTGAGTCGACAAACTGAGGAAATATGTCATCAAGACAAAGTTTTCGATTTGTGTACTATGACACTACTTTACATCCAATTCAGTGAATCATTCGTGGAAAGTGGAAACCGTCAACAAACGGCAAAACAACAGATAATTATCGCCTGATAATGCAAAATAAACATGCGACAATAGCATAAAAAGAATGTTATTTACCATTCTAATTACAGTACCTAACATTTCTTCATTAACAAGTGACACGGGGAACACAGTGAAAAATTGCTCATAAATCACATGAGCAGATAGTAAAGTAGCAAGAATTTAAAGTGGATTTAATGGAATTCATTTCAGTTTCAGGTTACTCGTTCAATTCTATCTGTCATTGCTTCCAATCTCAACAAAATTGACATTGACAAATAACTGCAAAATGATAAGCGGACAAACTATTGAATAAAAAAAGAAATTACAGTAGCACTAATCAAATTAGTTCAGCTTGCAATTTTGAAGTTTAAATGAATGAAACCCGTAAAATATTACAAAAAGTTGGCGAATGACAGTGGTTTTTTAATACATTTTTTACAACAATCTATTGATACGTTCTGTATTGGATTGTATTTACGTGATATATAATGTTCAGTCATTACAGTACAGTCATGTGCCACAGGTGTCAATAATATGCTCGTTTAGATCAAAAGATAGATTTCGGAAAGTGCTATTTACTAGCTAAAAACTATTTCTAAGAGGCAGGTACGCCGACAGTTGCATTTTTCTTTTTGATTTACACATGTGGAGTCAGACAAGGACCGTTTGGGTGGGAGTTGCATGCATTCGAGCGTCCAACATATTGAAAGAGTTGACTGCACATAATGCTGTCGCCAGTGGCTAAAGAAATGCCAAGGCTGAGTTGAATGATAAAAAGTTGAAGTCGTGTATCAATACGTGACAATGTTATCATCACAACGGATCTTCAAGTGGAAATCCCTTTGATCTGCCGCATGATCGGTGATTGCCACTTCTTGCAAATGACTTTTGTACTGATTAGATTAAAACATTAATAATAAAAATTATTCCACTTGGCTGCTCTTGCTACTGTTTACAAACTCAGTTCGTATGCAATTTCCAACACACAGGAGATGAGAACTAAACAAAAGTGTATGAAAATTCATGTGTATAAAATGTACGTGTCTTGATTTACGGGTGATTTTGTACCACTTTGTACAAAATCATATCATGCATTTTGCAAATACAAAAGGGAATTTCATCCGTCACCAGTCATCATCAGACGTTTTCATGACAACGTCAAAGTAACAAACCGCACTTGAAGTAATTACCGAGTCACACGCACTATAAAGTGCGAATTAATTACTCAAAGACAAGACATACTTAAACCAAAGTACTGTTGATAAAGTATTAACATTAGAAGTTATCATTGAAAGGTCACCATCTGCAACACGAGCTATGTAGCAACCAACAACCGCCACCGTTTTTATCAAAAGGCATTACGTAGTCTGAATGGAATCAGTAAAAGTAATAATAAAAATGTATGTCTGGCATCAATTCCATCATTCATTCTCATCATCTTATATGATCAAAAAAACTGTCGTCTAGATTTTTATTGTACCGAGAATCTATCCTCACGCTACGCGAATATCTTATGCCCTATTTTAGAAGAGATACATGTGTCTTTTTTTTATTCCACTGTGCTGCTGGTTTCGCTTCCATAACAGAATTCCAATAGGCACGTGCTTAACTTTCTCTCTGCTCTTTCCTTTCACATGGATGGCACACAAAGTCACAAAATGCATTTATGTACACAGAACACACAAACCCATTATTATTAAGTTATTATTATTGAAGCCCTAAACATTTTAGGGAACATTCATTCGCTTAGACTTTTTCGTGGAAGACGCTTTCCATCTGCAAGCCAAAAAAAATATCTTTGTTACTCAAGAGCAGTACTGTAGTTTTCTTTCACCATGCATGCATGTCAACCAGCAGAAAATATTCTGTAACAGCTGCTATGTATGTACCCGGGTTATTTGTCTGCATAATGCACTATTGATACGAGCGACAGAGAAAAGTGTAAAATGCAAGGGATGAGAATGACATGAAGGCACGAATAGGAGAAAGTATAGCAGCATCAGAAGAATCAGCAAAGCATATTCTAATTAGTTTATAATTTACTTTCCCCACGAGTCATCCTCTTACTTTCTTTCACCATGACAAATTGATACAAAGCAGGGCAGAGGGAGAAAGCGGGAGTAAAAGAGAGAGAAAAGAAGTGGTCGTAGACAAGCGGAGAAGTGCACTTACACACACATACACACACTTTATTCATGTATGATAACTACCACAGTGAGTAGATATATGTGCGTACTTACTCATATTCCAGTAATGGCAACCACTTTCTTTCCACTCCTGCTTTCTTTCTCTCTACCAGCAACACAATTTTCACCAATTCTCCACATTATTATTATTATTATTACCAGTGTTCTTCTCCTTCCGCTGTTGTTTGTCACGCTTTTTCCTCTACTACTGTTACAATCTTGTGTACATTTCCTCTACCATGTAACCGCAACAGGAGAGAGAAGAAGAAAAAAAATACACATAAAGAAGAGAGGCAACAAGGGACATGAATGGAGAAGTGTGTGCTCTCTAATGGCAAGAGTAAGAAGAGACGAGAGAAAGCACCTCTTCTTTTTTCTTCTTCCTCGTCTCCTTCACTATTTACTCCGGTTTATTGTCTTCCTTCTCACTTTCCCCAGCACAAGTTGTTCCGAAGGAAGAGCAGAGCACCAGGCAACAATAAACAGAAAAGGGAAAACACGACAAAAGTCAATATTGTCAGAAAAAAAAGGAAAACTTTGAGTGAGTGTGCTTTCGAGTGCATACGTGTTGCTGCCTCTGCTGCTCCTCACTACTGAATAACTGTAGTTTGACATAAAAGTACTACCTCCTCCGCACTGTTATTTTTTTTCTTCTCTTTTTGTTTTAAATGCGCACTTGTCAGCTTCAAAACCGTCAATAGTATTGAGAGAGAAATGGTCCCTTGTTTTTGTTGAATTATTATTGGAATGAGCTGATTTTCAGTTGGGAGGAGAAGATAAATAAAAAGAGTAGTAGGGTAACTTTTTTTTGTAAAGCAATCAAATACACATGTACAACACCTACACAAGTGAGTACGGAGGAAAGCAATCAGTATAATGCTCTTGAACATGTTTACAATATTATTTGCATATGTATTTTAGGTACAAAATGTGCCCACATCATCATCATCATCATTGGCATTTCTAGTAACAAAACAGTAAATCCGGTACAAGGCAGTAAAAGTAAATTATTAGACTTTAAAAGAGGAATTTAAAAAGACTAACATCATCATCTTGTTTTATTTATTCGTAAAAAAAATTCTTTTTGCAATTATTGTCAAAACCCACACACACACACGGGGAAAGAATCAGGGTAAAAATAGATCTCTTTCTGGTATATGAATCATATTATACGAAATAAATGCCCATTAAAACTCCCGTTTAGAGAATCATCAATTTTTTTTGAGTGTTCGATATGCTTGTGTGCTTTTTGTAGCTTTTCTCATGGCACTTTTGTCACCAGCCGGCCTCTTTAAATACAAGCATAAATATATATGTATGATATCTAATATGTTATAATAAATTGTGTAACTAACAATCACTATTAGTGTATAATTAAAGTTGAGTCTGCAGAGAAATTTCGTTTTTTTATAGAAAAGTAGCATCATCTCTTACATAAGCTAGATAATACTTTTAGAGCACCGCAAATACTCTGCTTTGTAGCATCCAGTGTTCAACAAAAAAATGTTTGTTTTTCTCCCTAGAACTCTGTGTCGTCTCTCTGCACGTTCGCTGTCATCAGACTACTTAAATTCAAGTGTTTAATAGTCACAGTTTGTACAAGTAATGATAGTTGACACTGTGTAGTAGCTGTAATATTAATAAAATACGGCTTAAATCAAGTTAACACCGGTTTATCCAGAATACTTAACTTGATTGCACAGAAACAGCAGCAGTAACAAACAATAGAGCAACAGCAGCAGCAGCAGCAACTCTACATAAAATAAATTGTATAATGGCCAGGCATCCAAGCATGCCAAGCATTATGTCAGACGTAAGAGCAAAAAGGCACTGTTTTTTTCTAGACGATTATGATGATCTCGATGATAGCTTCAATATATTTTTTTCTCTGTAAAATTCTCTTAGTCATGCATACTACCTAATATTATATATATTTTTGTTCTATTTTTACACGCATATTATTTTTTTGCAGAAGGAGAGAAAAAAAATGTTGTGTATTGTAATTGTTGCATCACAAAAAATACTAGAGCTGCAGCATATAAAACTGAATGTTTCGTCTTTCATAGAAAAAACATACATGTAATAATAAATTATGCATTGATATCCCATTATATATTCTGCTACAGACACGTACAAAGCGGAATAACATGAGTTTCACTATTGCTTACATGAATACCTACACGATTTCAACTTGTGAGTGAACTTGTGATCTACTCTGCTAATCCGTTTCATTCTATCAACATCATTATCATCATCACAATATATTCCTATCACTCTGCTTGACTCCCATTGTGAAACACGGATTAATTGGGAAGATACTCCAGATTGACACATTATGAAATTGAACGGCTGAATAATAAAAAAAACAGTGTGACCGAACATATCGCCCTTCACGCTTTTCTGCTCTGCTGAATCACAAGCAAGCATGAAGACGACTATAAAAATAAATATTATTATAAAATGGCAGTTTGGTTTTTAGTAGTTGGTGCCGTTGGCCATTCATTCATCTACGTATAATAAATTTATTTTTATACTATACTTCTGCTTATACTTAAGAAATCCATATAATTACCATTACTTTTTGATCATTATTTCTCGTCAGTAAAGCATACTTGGTTCTGCTACGCCCGCCGGTAACAGTTAAAATCGCTACATGACAGCAACTGTCACCGGTTTACCTACTGTCGTCATCCAAATCGTCATAAGCACCACCACCACCACCTTCATCTCTCGTTTATTAACAAGAAACCATCATGATGTGTGTGCTATTTTGTTACTTGCGCATATTATTAATACATTATAGCTCCCTGTTGGATACTATATAAAAATATTTTCTATGAGGAGAGGTAAGGATTTAAGACTTGAGCATTTTGCTGGAGTCTTTTAAAATCCCATATACCACATACGCACACCGCAAACAGAAACCACATCTTCACATTTCTGTTAACTTAACCAGCATCAGCTAAGTAAGCAGTCAGTTTAAACAACAACCAGAACAAAATCATGTATTATTATAATAGGAGACGAAGGATTATTATTGTAGAAAATTATAAGAGTATAATAATAACTGCATGCATATCCGCAGCAGTATTTTTCTCTGTACATATTTTGTTTGCTGGTGGAGATACCCCGGCGGTGGTGACGGTTATGCAAGAGAAATATAATTAAACATTTTACATGTTTAAAACATGAACATGTTTAAATTTTGGTGTAGAGTGAGTGCACTGTGCATACGTATGATCTGATCATAATCATTCATCAATGTAGACAGGCCAGAGAAATAATGTGGCGGTTTTAAAGGCAAAAATGATAATGTGGAGCGATGATGATACTGTTGTGTTGTAACCTGTAACCCTTTAGGTGTCTATTATTGTTAACTTTTATTTTCACCTTGAAAATGGGAGAGAGGAGAATATAACAGAAAGACAGTTGTAAACTGGGTACAATGAACTACACGGAGCATTTAGTATTTTTTGGGTAGATTAGACCTACAAATCACTAACAAAATGCCAGAAGCAGGAATCTAGTTTTCTACAGATTCTTAGTTATTTTTAAGTTTTTGTGTCAAAAATATTATGTGCTTTGGCAAAATAGTATCGCGGCATCATTATCATTTTTTCTCCTTTTTTGATTTATTCATTTTCACGAAATATTGTAATGATCATAAACCACCACAAAATACGAATATGTATGTACATCTTGCGAATAACAAGGTTATAATAAGCCGAGTAGTGAAGCAGCGGAAGAAAATGCACATTATAAAACCTCATTTACTTTGTATTTACCTGCATTGAACCTGATTATAGTTTATAAAATATGGTTGGAATCAGAATACTCAGAATGGCCATATGGCAACTAAAGTATTGTGTATTTCCAGAAAACGATAAAAATTTCGTCAATGCGTTCCTAATAAGTTAACATTGTTTGGCCCATACGGTGAGTCACCGTCGGTGACAAATCTAACTGCTGAGCATACAAATGTTAATATGGACAAAATAATGTGATTGACAAAATAGACGGACGGAAAAACATTGTAAAGCCGAGTGGTTTTCATGCTTTCGCTCTACTATAAAAATGGATGAAAACTCGCTGAAAACCACAACTATGATTGAAACGTGGAGAGCAGATGAGATATTTACGCGGTTTTAGTATTTCGTTTTATAATTTGCAGACATTCACTTTGGTTCGTTGGAGTTTGAACAAAGTAGGAGTAAATTCTCTCAAAATGGTAATAATGAGCTCTCTTCCCTGTTCCAGAAGTGAAGAAGTTATTTCTTTATGTTGTACAAATGATTAAACATTTTAGCATCACCATCATCACTATCTCTACTGGGAATACAACTTGTTTTTTTATCCCTTAATATCAATTCAATGAATAGAGCCACCAAAAATAAGACAAAAGCAGATAAAAACTTGGGGATCCCCTGAAATCCCTTATGCAAATCTCTCAAAATTCTACATCTACTACACCCAGACCTACATGACATATAAACACATCTGCTAATCAATACTTTTGCTACAAGGAAATACATCTTCCAGATTGCACAATGCTTCCATCCATTTTATTAGAAGGCCAAATACGTCCAGGTCTATATACTATTATTTAAGCAAAGAATGCCCATTGTTTGCTGTTGCTTGCAATTCTGGTGATCCGACCCGGATCCCGATAGGGATTTACTGGATGCTCCTACTACTCTCTCTCTGCTACTTACACTGATGAATGGAAATGTATTAATAATCTAGACAATTCCATATTATCATGATCAGTATCATGATCATCATTGTATTTATCACACAGCTATGATCGTCACAGTATAAATACGCACTCTTGCCAATCACAGACATTACAAGCGAGAGCCAAAGAACAAGTTGAAACTAACGACTGGAAGTAGGAACGTGTGGGAGTTTTAGTAGAGATAATATGGCATTGGGAATAGGACAAATAGAAGAGCGCAGCGGAGTGAATGTGATCCCTATTTATAATATTATCATCATCATCATATCACTCATCCATTCAATTCATCCTACCTAATCATCATCATCGCCACAAAACATACAACAAAATGTAAAGGCCAAACTATCCATCCTGTAGCTGTGTGGTGGCCACTCTGTTTGTAATATTTATATATAATGGGATGTGGTATATTCCTACGTCTAGTCAGCCAACAGAAGAATAGACAGACGTTTCATTGCAATATTACCTGTGTAACGTTACATTTTCCTCACAGTCAGTTAAATTTTTATTGTGCAAGCTTTTCACTCTGTTTCTGTTTCTACTTTTACCTCCTGGAGTTATTCCAGTTTGCAAGGGCAAAAGTAAAAAAAAAGTGAGCGAGTGTGTAGTTTTAGCAAAATAGTAAAAAGGTATGTAGGCAGACATAAAGTAAATACGTTAGGAACTACTATTGCACAATGTGATTGTACAATGCTGACAAGGTAGTTGGAGAATATAAGGTTTGCGATTTTTTTTGTTCTTTAGGACATGACGGGCCTTCAATCCGTCTATTTTCAAGTTTAACGTTTGTTTACTTCCTTTCTCGGCTTACACTGATGTTATGCGACTTATTATTATATAGGAAGCAGATTAGTTACTGGCTTTACTGGCATCATCGCATCATGTTCCAGCTAAGCTATATCGTTTCTCTTAATAATGGTGGTGATCTCTCGTTGATGATAATAATGATTAACGGCTGAAATTATAGATGCTTTAATTCCTGTTGAATCCGCCATACATATGGACATAAAATGTCTCTTACACACGTCACTACAGATTTTGGTTGGGCAGACGGTGAAATAACAAGCTAGCGGAAACTTGTAATGCAATACTTAAACCCATCCCTCAAAAACTGTACTATATCCACCACAACATATAAAACATACATTGTATAAACATTTTATTGATTCTAACGCGCTATATTTATCTGAACGAGGTGAATGTGAAGATGATGAAATCTGTAATGCATATGGGATTTCCGTTCTTTCCCAACAGTATAAAGCGGACAAGATAATAACAATAACAAAAATATGTAATCATAAGAAAAGCAAAACTGCAAGAAAATATATATTGTATAGAGAGATGTATTTATGTATGTGTGTGGAGGTATGTTTTCCCGACCACTTTCTCTTTTTTGTTCAACCTCTAAAATTGGCGCTGACTTTCACCAAAAAGGCAAGGTTAGAGTTTCTCTTTGTTAGAAACCCTTGTAAATAAAACAACAAATAGGGAAAAATGGTAATAATATGAGAGTAATAATAACAGGGGAGATAACCAGGAAAGCAAGTCTAGTGGAAAGGGAAAAGTACCGATTAGTATTAAAAGTACTAGGGAAGAAGATGCAGCAGCACACACATATCCACACTTTTCGCACGATTTAGCGAAAACATAATAATATATAGTAGTATTAAATGTGACGATGATGACTGGGTTATGGTGAACCTTTTTCCTGCCTGCCTACCTTGCGACTTGACTTGTCTGGAAGAAAGAAAAAAAGGAGTAAAGTATATTATCCTCATTTTCTTCTCGAGAGAGCTTTCTCTCTTCTTGTTCTTTCCTCTCTCTTTTCCCCATGAAATAATAATGTGAGAGAAACCACATGGAAGGTATGCACAGAAAGAGGAGACCACATCTTGGAAAATTTCTTGGAACATAAGAAGAAAAACATGGAAAAATTCTTTCTTTTTTCCTCCCCAACACACACACACACAAATACATACATACAAACACGCGGAAGAAGAAGAGGCGAACTGAAAGCTCACTCAAACAAAACAAGAACATCTTCTTCGTCAACATTACGTCACCATCATCATCATCTCGGCATGTGCATGTGTGTTGGTGTATGTATTATGTTACGCTTCTCATTCTTCCTTTCTGAATGAGACAAGAAGAAAAGAGACATATAGACAGTGATCCACGAGCAGCGAATAAAGAAATGGCTTTTGTCATTTTCTCCTCACACCAAACAACCAACATCATCACACCCACCATACCATCATTTCATAAGGACAATGATGATGATGATCAGCCTTTTAGCTTTTCCTTTTTCCTCTCTCTCTCTCCACCTTTAAGCAAGTTGTCTAAAAGGAGGAGAAAGTGGAATAATCCTACCACTATCACGTTTTCAAGGCAGCTGAGTGAGTGTGTGTGTGTGTGTCTAGAAGTGACAACGGAAATGGTAGCAGGAAGAAAGAAAAAAAGGAGCATCAATTAACCTCCTCTTTCTTCTGCTTCCCTTGTTCCTCCGCGAAGCGTGCTATTGTCGGCGTTACCGCAGCAAAAAAAAACCATTACAACACACTTTAACGAGTTAACTGTTGTGGTTTGCGATGAATAGAATGAGGATACTGATAATAAGCAAGACGCACACACACACACAAGTTCATTAAAATGAGGCAAAATGTCTCTTTTTTATACATTACCGGAATCATCATCAACCACGCCAACGCCACCATCACCACCTCCGTCACGGCCGTCAAGAAGACAAAAGGGAAAGTATGCTCGATTTGATTTGTTGAGAATGACGATGGTGACAACAGCGACTTTTCATTCCTTTTTTTGCTCATTTACTTCCATTACCATCACTGGTAAACATCTATCCACCACATGTCCCATGTCACCACACACCAAAGGCACGGTCAACTGACACATGGATACCATAATAAAGTTCTCTTTAATTTGGAGAGAAAGAAAAGATAGAAAAAAATGTTCTGTTTTATATGGACGTTTCAGTGCTGGTAATAATAGCACTGCTCATAGTCATCCTCGGAGAACAATTAAGAATAGTTATAGTTGGACACATATAAACAGAATCAGAGGAGCTTTTCCGTGCATTCATTTTCACACACAATCAACCATGCATGTGTACTATATACAAATACAAACAAAGAAAATGGCAGAGAGGGAGCGTGAGAAGTATACCAGCTTGTATAAATTTTGCCAGAGACTTTCACCCAACTTACACTAGAGCTTACCTCGTTTTACAACAAACTTGAATGATAATGTCTGTATCACTACCACACGAAGTATTACGAACAATTGTAATAATGGCTAAGTTGTATTGTTCTCGTAATGAAAAAAATCTACAAGAGAGACGCAACAAGGCACACAACGCCATCATCATCACCACAACCACAATTCTTTACGCATCATCAATCCAATAACAACAACGGCAGCGAAAAGTAGTACACGGAAAAGAAAACAGCGTCATTTTCATAAATCTACCGACACCAACCGTCATCTCACCGTTACCACAATTACATTCCAGCTGGGATTTTTTCCACTCTTGTAATGCTACACATATGTGCTTTAACGTATTTACAAAAAGAAAAAAACTAATTGCTTTTTTTTCACTTGATGACCCACACTCATTACATTATTGCATGCATTATTATTAGTAGCAGGAGAGAAAGAGTACTGTAATGAAACTTTTTTTCTACTTCCGTCCATTATTCACAAATCTTCACAGAGACTACATCAGAAAGAGAGAACACTGCACATATTATAATGTAATGATGACGATAAAAACTAATAGCAGGTTTATTATGATTGCGCTGATGGTTGGCGGTGTGTATGCTGCTGCTGATGATGATGACAACAACTCAACGGAAACGGTGCGGCTCAGCTACCCTTTTCAATTTCAATGAACGTTCAAGTGTTACTCATCTTACTCCACTTTTCATTTGAAACATGTAGAGCAGCAGGAGTAGTAGTAGCAGAATGTAGAATGGAACTCAAAGTTATCGTCGTTCGTGTGTGCTTCGCTTGAAAAGCTTCCTGTTTTGTTTGTTTGGAGCTGCGGATGATGGTGATGATGTGATGATGATAGTTTGTAATACAAGTGCCGGTATTCATGGAAGTCAGCAGTCAGTAGAAGTAGTAGTGGTGTGATGAAAACGGGGAGAGAAACGATGAGATTCTGAGAGAGAGAAGCAGGAGCAGCAGAGGAACATCATGATCATCAGACAGAGCTTTACAAGAGTCGATGACGGAAAGAAGAAGAATACTGAGAGACCAAACAAGATTTTGCTTTCTCTCTGTCTCTCTCTCACGTTTCATTTTCCCTACGGATTGAAAAAATAGATGGACGCATGGATGGATGGATAGATACATTCATTGAATCTGATGGGCATCTCATATAAAAAAGTAGGTTTCCTCTTATACCCACAGCAGAAAAGTTTCTGCATAATACATACATATTATAGAATGCAAATTTTCATCAGGAGGCTGACGATAAAAAAAAGACAATCTAGCAGCTAGACTTTTACAGCGATATTCATATTATTATTCCAGGAATAAAAAAAAATATTGTACCAGAGCGCTGCTCCTCCTTTCTCTTTCTCTGTCTTTCTGTCTTTCTAGCCATTTCTCTTTTCTCTCAAGCCATTGTGCCACTACTACTGCTACTACGATACTCACCACTGGGATGTTGTTAGGATGAGAAAGAAAGAGGTGTATACTTAATAAGCATGTACATTCACTGCACACTCTTCTCTTCTATATTAATAATAAGAGTAATAATAGAAATAAGAGTATCATGCTGCTTTTTCCTTCTTTTGTAAGGAGATGATCTGATCTCTGATGGTGATGATATGATGTGAGCAGGATAAAGAAGCTTTAAGAATTTTTTCCCCTGAACTTTGGGCTTTAAAAAGCAGAAAGGAGCAACATCAGTAGCTGTAATAGGAGCAGTAGAATAGCGTGTGGTTTTATTCTTTCTTTTTTTCCTTGCCTCCTCCTTCTACAAAGTGTACAATGTGTGGCCTACTAAAACTGTCTGCATCTAAACAAGATATTTCAGGGAAACTTGGCGAAATTACACGTTGGCAGAAAAAAAATGGTTTCCTGTCGGTTTGACCCTGTTTTCATGTCAAGATTTGAAGGAAAAGGGTGAAAAGTTGCCAAAGTGTGAATTGGGTATGATGTACATTATTCAAAAAGAGATTGTGTTTATAATCCACATTCGAACAAGTATGCGAAATACGAACAAAGCAACCACCGACCCAGAAGACCCAAGGTCGAAAACACATACAGGAAAGGGAAGACGAAAAGAAACTTATGGAAAGAAATGTGGTGAAATATGTTTTCTCCACTGGTGCTGTCCATCACTTGTACCTTAATGCACACAACACACACCCATAATATCTAAATAATAATATTCACTCAATAAACCAAAAAAAGCACTGCCAGAAGCTACAGCAACAGGTCAACTAGTATGAAAAATAAAAACAAAGTATATTTTCTACAAGATACAAAGACAGCTATCCAGCTTTCACTTTCATTCAGTCCCCACCTCCCCTTTGACTTTGACTTGTCTCATAAAAATAGTTTCACAACAAATTATAGCAAACTTGCTGGAGAATGTTGAAAATATTTCCCTTTAATCATGTCTAATTATAATGAAAAAGATGGTTTTATACCAAGGATCTGACAAGGTGCTGAGGACACGGCACAAATAACAAGGATAACATTTTCTTATTTACATCATCTAATTCAATTCTCTTCCCTTGCTCAACTTTTACTTTTTTTATTTAATATTGCTCATCAGCCATGATTACCTCATCATTTTTTTAGGATAACTATGAGCAAAAACATACAAACAAGCATTGCACAATAACAATCGGTTCATGACTATTTTTTACTAATGTTAACATCCAGATCGCTAAAGCGGATCCAGAGGAAAGGTCTTGCTTCCTCATACTGTTTTATGCAATTTTCATGGAAATGTTTAACAAATAGAGATGATATGGAGACTATATCACATAGTACGTTTTTGGCCTTAAACAAGAATGTCATCATGATCACCGGATTCCTTTGTTATAAAACTTATTTATGTCCTTGATTGCGTATTGCAGCCTCGATCGAAACAAGAAAAATAAAAACAACAACAACAACAAATGTACATGTTCGATCGTAAATACTTCTCCCGTTTTCCAATGACATGTTTATCAAAGAAATTGAAATTTAGACTATACTTGAAAAATCAGTTGATTGTTAAGTCACGTATTCCAACAAATAAACAGTGTGAAATTGTTCTCTGCATATATTTTCTCTGACTATACTTGCAATTGTCATTATTTTCGCATGTGCCATTTAACCAGTAGTAAAAATAAAACTATACGCGAAAAAATTTGCCTATAAAAATCAATGATGCTGTTGTGTACACATCTCAATGTTTAAATAATCATTAAAAAATGTTAGCACTGTAAAAAGGCATAATATAAGCTCTATTAGCACACTTTCATTTTCAACTGATTGTCAAAGAACGTCACACGAGAGCAGTAGTAATCTTGTGACGGGCTACCAACGTCAGTGGCCAGTTTTATGAATATAGATAACAACCGCAATTATTACCTGGTAGCCACGCCACAGCTTGTGGCATCGTTTCATCTGTGCGTAGTAATGATGACGAAAGAGAGAAGTGATGTGGAGCGGTCTCCCAAATAGCCGGTAGTTGCATCATTATTAATTGGTATAAAGATAATAATAGACAGAAAGGACACCAGGGCATAATGTTTTTTATGCTTCAGTTAACTACCAAACGTACAAGTAGTAGGAGGAGGAGAGCATGGACGATGAACGACATCATGACATCATACCCCTATCATCTTTATTGAATCCGATATGTCTAGAGTAAAAATTCCTCACTTACAACTTTGACGACGACATGACAGGCAAGGCATAATAAATAAGTGGTTTTGATGGTTAGTTGCCCAAAAGTAAAAAAAATACGCTTTGAATTAGTTGTACTTAAAGTTTAGCGGCATATAAAAAAATGTAGTAGAGGGATATAATATGGCATGTAATTTAAATAAATAAATCACTAAAGGTAAATCAATTGATTATATAGCGCAACGTAAAAACAATTTGCCATGCTGCAATACTCAAACTATAAAAGTAAATGTTTTCCGCTATATGCAAAAATGAAGTATACAAAATACTACGATTGACGTACCTATTGCTAATCCCAGAGCATACATTTTAAACCAGGTAGATATAGTAGATAATAGATAGTTAGGTAGATATGAATACGCACGCATCCTCTCAAAGACTCTGTCGTCTTATAGCTTTCAAGGACACGTAGAGGAAAAATGAAAAAAAAGAGTGGCAGAGAGATGAAGAAATTAGAATCGTTTCGTTTTTTAGAGTGTCACTAATAATCCCAGTGCTTGTATACATTTTTGAACCTCGCAAAATGCCACGGTTGAAAAGGAGTATATATTATTAACTGTCTGGTTTTGAAGCGTAACTCATTATTATTACTGGCCACCACCTGCGAAAACCATTTAAAATGACAAAATAATTGGTGTGCAGGGTCTTGGGCTCTGGCTGTCATTATTTATTATTGTTATTATCCAATAAAAAACCCTGATTTTGTTCGCACCGAGATGGCTTGAATCATCATAACTTGTCGTTCCACTCAATTAACCCTTAGTCTCCCAAAAATTGTTATTGTTTCATTGTTATCAACTTACCAACCTCATTATTCGGCACCACTTTACATTTTATTCGCGGGATTGATAGGATTATAATGATTGTTACGGTCAATCTTTTGTAGCGTATCAAAAAAAGGTGAGACCACAAGACGACAACCGAAGCCAAAATGGCTGATTGTCTTGTTTAAAAAATCATTGCAACAATATTCCAACTTAACCGCATCGTTTCACAGGATTTTATCTTCTTTGCCAATAATTGAATGCCGAATGTGTCGTTGTCGTTGGCGTCGTCAGTTCAACAACACACCCTCGCCAACAAAACAGTCGGCAACCAGTAAATAACATCATCACATATATCGCCATACACATCACTCGTCAACATGGTTTTCTGACATGACAAGCCATCATGATAATTGTCAGGTTTAAAATTCATCTTTTTCCTCTTGCATTACAATTGTCCAATATTGTCCAACTAAAAAAATGATATGACAGAGAGAACTCTAGAATAGTTTTTTGATGTACGTTATATGTGGTCAGTGTTAGTATTACCTGCTGTGCTAAAATACTACCTCATACTTTTATCTCATGAAACTTTTAAGCAAGGAAAAATATACGGTCGCGTGTAGAAATGGAAAAAATATCTTTAACAAATTCGCATGCAATGCTAACTGATCTAAAATATTTTCTGTTATACTTACTTTTGTATACGCATGATATGCTGGGAAATTAAAACGGGAAAAAATCGGGATTTACAAACGTAGCATGAATGAATCCCGTTATATTTTAAGAATGTAGTCTAGTGATGGATTTACAGTAACCAAACTAGTAATTAAGATGGTTGACAAATATTCATTCATACAAGTCAAGTATCAAATTTTTGGGAGAAATATGTACATACGTCTGCCATTAGACAGACAGACCCACAGGCGACAAGATAAAGTTGGTGAGGTAAATCTCTAGCTCTACTTACTTTAATGAAAGAAAGAAGGGTAATTTTTAAAACGAGACAATAGGTAAAACTGGGAAGCGGAATAAATGATGCCAATATGTGACTAGCTGGATGATGACTACATTACGTGGCGGAGGTGATTTAGCAAATTTTCTTCCACACAAAAAAACGGCCTCTTCAGCTCAGGTTTTGCAATTGGAAAGTGAAGCACGTAAAAAAACTACTTGTAACATAACGAACAATAGAGCCATGTATTTGGTCATCATAAAACTACATACAGCCATAAACGTTAAGTAGGATGGATTTAAATGCATACAATTACAATTATTATAGTTTACTGACTCAAGTACTGAACTCCCTACACTAATGCTCTTTTTTTCAACAAGCTACCGTTTTACTGATTGTAAGCTTCCTAAGGATTAAAAATTACAGCTAATAATAATCCCCACTTGTGCTACCCAATATAAGCCGTCCTGTGTGTGTATGAACAAGACCTAATAAGTACCCAGCCCATTAAAATAAATACTTAAACAAATATTGTCATTGTGTAAATGTAAGCTCCTCTCTCTCACTCTGTCATCTCCACTACAATTGTAATCAGTGTAGCAATTTGAGTAAATCTTATTAGTAGCTACCAGTCCGCATTGTATTCAATTTTTGTACTGTCCTGTCTCCTGCAGTATCAATAGAGCTGCCATTTTAAAACAATTTTTGCTCCTTCTTCTGTCTGTCTCTGCCTATTATTCTACAATTTGCCATTTGGATATTTATGCACTTTTTTGAGTCATGATGAGTCCATCTCTCTATCCATCCATCCGTCTGTCCATCCGTCATCAAGTGTTTAGCAACACAAACTGACCAAGATGAATACATCAACTTTCTTGCTTAAGTAAGTCTAATAGTGGTAATAGTAGTAGTAGTAATAATAATAATTCTCTATGAAAAACAACTGGTGAACGCTGAACATTCAACCGATCCCCACAAACCAATGTTAAAGTTAACAAGCATTCAAGGACACGACATCGACGTATGAACCAGCCAGCGCAGCAGCAGCAGAAACAAGTGAACAGCGAAAAGTGATCATGATTATTATGATGGCAGAAGAAACTAATGCAATTTGTGTGGTATAATGTACCTAATAGAATGGAACCATTTTACTTCAACTGCTCCTGCCATTATTATCATCATCATTATACTGGTCACTATTTAACCGTGTGCACCGTTCTCACTGCTACACAATAGCAATAATAACAATAAGTACACATATTAGTCCAAAATGGTCAGTTTGTATGGCTCATAGTTTCAGTTTTTGACGATGATGAGGATGACGGTCGGATGGATGGAGGATGTTGGCAACTTGATCTATTCCATTATTATTTTCATTATTATTACGCAACAATACCATTCCATTTTTTTTCTCCCCACCAAAAAAAAAATCTGAATTCTTTCAAAGGGATGTAACGCTTGGCATTCGTGGTTGTATTGTTTGTTATTCAGGTAAACAATGTGGGATAATGTCAGGTTACTAATGTACATGTAATCGACGTGCGGTTTGGATTGTTGGCGATGATGAGAATGACGGCAATACAGACTTGAAAGTCAACGCACAACCACAATCAAAAAAAGATTTTTTTTTGCATCCATCATATTTTTTCTTTAAATTAGCAATAATGATATCAGTAAATCGCTAAACAACTAAAAGAAAAAAATATATATATATTTGTCCATTATTCATAATCACCTCCATCGTATGTACTTGTAATCGGTATGGCAATCTAAAAAGGCAGAGATGGAAAAAACTTGAACAACTCATTTTGTTGTTTTTTTTTTGCATTCCTCTTGTCAAATGATATTGAAAGTCACGTGCGCCGAACTACGGTCACATTATTTTTACAGCGTCAGACGAATAATAAAGTATAACAGTTATCCTACAATAAAGCACAAAGTGGGAGATATACTCATACCACTGCTTATACTAATCTCTTTTTTTTGCAATGAATTTTTAATTGGCCTAAACGGCGAACAAAGTAGAAAATAAAAAAGTGCAAAGTTGAAGGGAAATAGAGTACAAAATAAATACCTTCGCTAGATGCCAAGTGCTGATAACAGGAATAATGAAATGTGATATGTGGAACAGAGATTATTAATTAAATATTATGATGATGATGATGAGGCAATACGCAACAACTCATTTCATACATCACCTCTGAAAACAAAAAACTTGTAGAAGATATTCATCCATATAGCCACATTACCTACAAACCACCACATCTCTCTTTAGGTTTATAGGTAACTGATAGACAGATAAATAAATTAAGCTTCAGCTCAATTCATCTGAGTGAGTTGTCTTCTTTTCCTTCTTGTGTGGTGTAATCAACCAAAAGTTGAAATGCTTAACCTTCCTTCTTCATTCAACGTCTGCCAGCAAAGTTGGAAAAGCCGACATTTCACACTGGTAATAATGGTCTAGTCTACTTAGCAAAACTATAAGCTATTCTGGATACATGTACAACGTGATGTGTATATAATATGTGATTATTATAACATGAGAGGTGGTGGTTGCGGAGGAGGAAAAGCAACTTTTGGCAAGTATAAAGTGTCTAAGAAAAAGTGTTGATTCTCTCTCGTCAAACCTTTTCTTGTCCACTAAATTGTGGCATCATTTATTATAAACTTTTATACCAACACATTATAGCGTGGAAGAATAGCTCCCATTTTTCCAACCTGACTAAAGGATTTTCTTTAAAGCTTAACTTTTTCCAGCCAAGATTCTCTCTGCAAAATGAACATATTTATAGAAGCTTCATTATATCAACCGGAAAATTCTTCCTACGCTTGTTATATAGTTTATAGCGACATAAAAAAGTAATCCGCTTATAATTATGATGAGATGATTCCTACAACACAAGAAGGACTTTTAACTTTGCAAATTGTATTGTTTTATGAATATTTACCATTTCTTTGTAGGTGGCTCTGTAACATAACTTTGCACTATGAAACGCAAATACAGACAGAGCGAGCGGGGGAGAAGCACAGTAGGAGGAAAAAGGATTGGAATTTTTAACCGTAAACAAAAAATATTCGTATAAGTTTCAATAGTAGTTAGTATATTACACAACATAAAAAATGCTGATTTTACAAGAAAATTTCCCAAAGTGCTAGTCGACTCTTAGAGAGGATTGTCGTATATCAATTCAAGTTGGCATTCAGACTATATATCCTAGCGTGTTTAAGTGTTTTGCGGTGGCAATGCGTACAAAATGTATCCTTGCTTGCCTGTCAGTCGAAACTATTTCAGACGAATTCTAGCTTCAGGAATTTCGACAGGTGACGTTAAAAATTGTATCGGTTTCTTACCATCGTTATTTACAAATCACTTTATCTAATGAGACAAGTGCGTTAGCCCGCTCTCTCTCTGCCACCTTATAAATTTTCCATGAAATGGCAAAAAACGAACCTATAAAGCGATCGATATATAGTTTGTTTCCAATGACTAGACCAACAACTCAAACGTCCACCTTGTCAGTAGTGATTCTTTCCATTTCCATTATTATTATTCAATTCAAAGAAGGAATCATGGTCTACGGGGTAAATTGCTGTGTGTTATCCATCTTCCTTCTCTACTCTGTTATTGTTGGCTATTGACATTTCGCATTAGACCAACCTTGTAAAAAAGCGAGTTTGTGTGTATGTATTTCTAAAGACATGATAGCTTTACTTATTTTTTTTATCGCAAGGAAACACCATGACATTTGAAAGCCCAACGTCCCCACCCCATTGCTCTCATCTTTCAAAAGGCCACAGTCAACATGGCAATTCTATTGTCCCATGACAATCACACAAAAAATACCCTCCTATCCTAAAAAGTATATTAACTGTCTCCACAAAAAAGACCGTAAAATGTGAAGTATTATGTGAACCACAAACTTTTGTTCACAAAAAAACCTTATAGCCAATCTGAGGTTCTTTAACTTCCTATAAACCGATTTCTTTTAAATTGTGCCGAAATAGGAAATTGCTTCCTCCAGCTACTAATTTTACGAGTACCTGTAATACTCCTCACTAAACTTTATAGACACTTATTTTTACATCTTTGCGTTAAAAATCTTATGCACTACATATCAGCATCATTATTTTTGCAGCGGCTAAACTCACCCAACAACCTCTGTTTTAAAACTCATAAACTTTCTAAACATTTGCATACATCCATACATCATCACACACGCTGACGACAACGGCGTTTTGTAACCAATCCTTAAGAGGAACATGACGCTAAAGACAAAAGTGAGCTGTATGATGAGAGTAAGTAGCAAGAAAGAATAATAATAAGTCTGGGTAAAAAATAGACCTGATCTGTCCGTGAGCACGTAAGTATATAAAAAAGAGAATTTCTGACTGCTTTGTTCAGTGCGTTGCTGATTATGCTGATCATTGCGGGCCGGCGGTGCGGCAATAAGTTGTATTAGGTTTTATGATAAAAACACATACAATTTATAAAGAAAAATTGTAATATAAATAATAATATGCAAAATTGCTTAAAGGCAGGGATGACGGGTACTGTAACAAAAAAAATAACAAGCTTGTAGTAGAAACCACTATACTCTCGTTGAATCATCCTGAAACAAAACATCGCAGTAGTAAAAATTATACAGTAATTGTTGCGATATTGCAATGGTTGCATATTATTCATTTATTATATTCGTTCGCTGAAAGTTGACCAAACATACTTATGAATCTACCATGTCCGCTTTTCTGTCTATTTTTATGCTATAGGGATTCCAGGATTTTCAAGAGGATTTCATCGGATAAAGGTTTGTGAACCAGGATCTTTTGATAATTTTCTATAAGATGCTCTGATTTCAGGGGAATTGTATATCAACCAGATATTCTGCTTAGAGATCCCTGCTCGAGATTGCGGTTTTTTTGATTGCGAAACTTACTGAAAGATTATAGCAAGCTAAATAGGTACTTTGATTTATTGGAAGAAAACAAGTTGCATTAAACATTTTTTTAATTTAAGGTAATCTGCAGTGATCCTATCTTTGACTTTGTTTACAATGAACTAGTTACAATTAAATATTGTGCTACTGCTGCTACTACATCATAAAAATACACTAATTTCCCCGTGCGTATTATAATAAATACAGCAATCATAAACAGTCAAACTATTACTATTCAATAACTTGTAAAAATTTAAAATACAGCAGGAGCGCAACCACCATTACTACTACTGTGCTCCTAACCATAATAATCATCATTTTACCTTAACAAACAAGTCAAAATGATGAAAGAGGCAGAAAAAAAATATCTCTCTCACTCGTTCGACTTTTTTTTTACATGAATGCTAAATTGCTAAATACTTTTTAAATGCTTTTCTATTGTATTTTTGTGTATTTTTATTATGCGTACACATCTTAAACTATATTATTATTATGCATGACGGTAAACGATATACCTACATACTTTGTACCAAACAAACTACTTCCAACAAAAAAAACACCTTTAACTTTTTAATATGATGTTTTTACTCCTCAGGCATACCACCAACAAGACAAGGAGACAGGTGTAGTAACGAAAGTGACTATAGAGAAGAAGAAAAAAAGGAAGAAGTATATTTAATATTTTTGCATGCTCAACTCTCCTAACACACAAACACATCATCGGTTTACGTACTTCATCAAGCCAACTAACTAAACGATGTGTGCCCACTCCCATTACCTTGACAATGATGCTGTTGATGATGAACGCGTCCATGTCACAGAAAAAACATGATTAGTGACTAGTAACGTAAGCGGAGGGCGCTGTGTTGTGCCGCTCTTGCTTCTACGTTGCGCGTCAAGTCAATACATCAAAACCGCATATATCATTTATTATAATACCGCTACTACTTCTTATTACCCATGTAGGTATATTGAAAAAAAAACAAGTAAACCCAGAGGTGATATGAACAGGTAACCAAAAAATATTATATATACATATTATTATGTATCTGTAAATTTTTTAACGGAAAAAATTGTAACAATTATTCTTGCCTCATCATCGTGATTGAATTCTTAATAAGATTCAAGCAAACTTGTACGCAATTATAGCGCCACCATCATCATCACCGCAGAATCAATTCTGCCTATATTCAATAATCAAAACATATTTTATAGCAGAAATACAAGTTTAATCACAATGTAATATTAATAATCGTAATAATAATAGAGATTCTATTTAAAAGAGCAAGGTTACATGGATGATCTATTGACTTGGATTGTTGCTTTTTTGATGCATTTGGGGATGGCGTTGTTGCAGGTTGCACACAGGTTGCATCCACAGAAAAATAATATGTGAAACCCGAGCGTATAAAGTCAGCATTGCAGTTGCAGAGAGCGAGAGGACAAAGATGGAAATGGAAAAAAGAAAGAATGTTATGACTTGTTGCTGTGGATATTATAGTGTGGAGTGCGGTGTGATGATGATGACAAACCTGTTGCTTTTTTTTTAATATTGCACATAATATGCATAAAAAATTATGGCTCCTGCTGCAAATATATAGATAACTGCTGACTAAAGACATATTAAGTTTATACAATACAGTAATCAGGGTAATAATAATATAATTTTAATGTTGCCGTTGAAATCGAAAACAAGTGATGGTAGTGGAGTGGCGCTGCTCTAGTAAAAGTAATTTCATCTCTGCACCTTTTTGTTTAAATGCTTGCCCACACATCATCATTATTACTGTTATCAACTAAGGATTTCTTGACAGGTGGGGACTCTTTTGAATATTTATGAATGTCGAGTTGGCTGTTACAGTTGTTCCTATTAGCGGATATGCATAATATATAAATATATGTAGGGAGTGAAAAACTTTAGTCCCCTTCTGCTACCGAAGACACACAGTGGTTGCGGTGACGAACAGAGTAATGTCGTTGTTGTGTACTTATCGTTAGTTTAGTTTGTTAATGCTTATTTTTGGGATGCATGTTCAATGTTATTATTATTGCAGGTGGAGGAAAGGTACACTTTTTATATACGTGTATATATGTATGTATGCAGATATATTGTTATGTTTCTTGTATAAAGCAGCAATAAAAATCATTGTAATACCATTTTTTATTATCGTGATCATTATTGTTATTATTATTAATACTATAATGATTATGCCTTTAAAATAAGGTGAGTTGATTGTTTTCTTGATCGTCGTATATACTTAATCATGATTATTATTATATATGCATATTTGAGATTACATGCATTTATTTGAGAAGGGGAAACTCTGGGATCTTGAGGATGATGGGCAGAGCCAGAGAGCCTGTGTGAATGATTGTTTTGTTGTTTTACGCCGATGATGACGATGCTGATGATCTGCAACGTGCAACGCTCTCATTTTTATTTCATTTCTCTTTCTGTCCTCATCCTCGTAATCATCATCATCATCACCACCACCAGCATTCATGGTTGCTGCAGTTAATCATCATTGTTCACCTGATACCCTTTTGGTGTGACTGGCTGACTGCCTGAATGAGCGAATAAATGATTTTAGAGCAACACCATAATCATCATCATCCTATTCGTCGGCATAATCATTATAATATATTTAAATTCATCAACTCACAATCAGATAGAAGGTTCAATGTATCGCTATATGGGAAAAAATGTTCACAACGAACTTTGTTGTACTTTTGTCATTTATTGAGATGAATGTACGCATGTAATTCCAACCATTTAATTTACGACTGACCTCAGTCAGTCAAAAAATATGACCAGCGGAGATTGTGATCCCTTTATTATTATTATTTTACTATCACCATTTTCTATTATTATTATTATCATCATTAGTATTACCTATCCGCAGAACCCATATACCAATTCATAGACCTATATAACTTTTTAGTCACTCAAAATCAAATTGCCTGCACCACAACGACAACATCAGCAGCAGCAGCGGTATTTCATTGAAATGGCTTTTCGTATATCAAAACGCAACAACAACAGTTAGCACTGCTGCCAGCACCAGTTGTTGTTGTGATTTAATAGTTACATAATATGGGAGAATCGACAGTAAAAAAGGATATATGCAAAGTTCTTGGATGATTTGTAGGAAAAGGGCTTTGGTTACAGTTTGAAGGAACGGTTGAAGGATATTGGAACCCTGCTTCTATTACATGTTATTATTATTACTACACTCCTATGCACGCCAATAAATTTAACAACAAACTGTAAAAATGTGGCAGAACAAGAAAAGGAAGGAGACCTTGTTAGCGAGAATATCACATAAGAAAAAAATATTATCCTCATCTCTTAAAATTATAGTTTATGACGATAGGAGTAACTTTGCAATAAATGCGTTCATGTATGCAGTAAAATTGGAAATGGTGTAATAATATCATTCATCGCAAAACTTACATTAATCATAGATATGTAATAAGGAGGAGCATTTTAATAATATTAGAATATTTGCTATTTTTTGAAAAAGACAAACTGGTGAGGAGCTTACCTAATCTTTTTACTTTTATGTTTTTTGAAAGTTTTCAGTGCACCTTGGTTGCTGATGACTCAGAAGAGAAGAAAGATTCCATGATTTCTTCATCATGAACAGGATCGTGGGCGATGATGCCATGCTGTTGCTAAATGAGCACATTGTAGTAATAGTTGAAAAAATTTCGTTCATTTATTTTCTTGAGAAGTTGTTCAGCTGCTCAATAGATAGGTACACATACATTTATATCCCATATGCCCGGAACGCTAATAATGATGAACCGTTGAAAAAGGTTTTGGTGTTTTTTTGGATTGTTGGTTTTTTCGCCGTTTTCTTAGTAGCCGTGTTATTTTTTGGCAGATCAGTAAACTACCGCCGCCACCTTTTCTTTCGTCAAAACGGCAACAGTAGAGAAAACACCAGCCGTCACCTTTTTTTTCAGATATTTTTGGTGTAAAACCTTTCTATATAGATACTCTTATTACAAGTCTGATTCTTTTTCCCCCTTGAAACTTTTACCCTTTTGAAAAGTGTTCTCGTGTAGAGCCATGGTCAAATTGTACGTGTGCAGTGTAGCTAATGAGTAGAAACAACACACCGGAAAACTTGAAGGAGAAGAGGAGGAAAAAGTTGAAAAGGAAGAAGAGATGTGATTTATTTTTTAAAATATAAGAGTTTTTTTTTCTTTATTTTTCCATCACTCTACTGTAGAGAGAATAAATGTAGCTTGTAAAAGTGTGTTGATTGCATCATCAACATGATCATTGTTAACGATAATAATAATACAATGTATTAATGTTATTGCTATACTGCATGATAGTCATGATTGAGAAAAAAAACTCATTTTCTTTGCACAGACACCACAGACAGGGAACAGTAGCGGTTTTTTTGGTTGTTTTCATATACACACAGCTATAATAATTAGGTAAACGTTAAACGGTTATTATATGGGGCTTAAGGATGAAGATTGTATGATGATGGTGGTGTGAAACAAGGGTTACACAAATAAACAAAAAAATATATAGCGCATATGAGAAAATCCATTTGCTTAATATATTATAGATGATCCTGTGTGTAGAGTAACAGCATCTTTTTTTTATGGATGTATGTACGTTTTTTAAACAATTTTTTTTTCTGCCGAAAAAAAAATAAAACCTCAATCTGTTTTCATTTAGCCAGGCAGAGCAGGGCCAACATCACCGGACTCAATGTTGAAACAATTTATTTTTTAAGTCTGTGGAGGATCACACGTCTATTTTCCCAGAGTATTATTACTACTATATTATGTAGGTAAATGGGGTGTTCGTGAAACAGTTATTTTTTATGATGCGAGGTAGGGATGTACATAGGCATATACATATCTATGCATGTTCCAGTAATAAATCTCTGAACTCACTTTTTTAGTGTCATTATTTGTGAGCCAGTAAAATAAAGGAAGCGACCCAAACGATGATGATGATTATGATGACGGTGATGGAAGATCAAGTTGAAGAAAACAAGAAAGGAGAAGAAATTTGGGATGGAAAGAAACCCGAATTTGTAGCATTATCATTCAACATTGTGCAAAAATAGAGATGTGCATATAATATGTAGCCGCTTCACCAACAACTCTCTTGAAAGCAGCAACAGCAGAAAGTCAGCTTTTCTGTTTTTTATTACCCATTTCTGCACACATCCACACAGAGCAGCACATTCATGATCTCTCTCTTTCTCTTTCACTTCTCCCTCACTACTCACTTTTCAACTTGTAAAAGTTGCCGTTAATATTATTATTATTATTACTTCTTTCTATTCTGCTTCAAATGCCAGAAGAGAAACTGCTTCTCTCCTTTCCAGTTTCTCCTAATAGTTCATGCACCAGCAGAACAGCAAAAGATTTTTCACAGTCCGCACACGTTTTTTTCACGTCACTCATGCAAAACTTGTTCCGGTGGTGTGGTTCTGTATGAATGAACAAGAAATTCGAACAAGAGAAGAAGAAAAAAAAGTTACTTTATTTGGGAATCTTGCACCCTGGAAAAAAATACTGTCATGTGAGAATGTGGCACATATATATAACAAATATATATATATGGTGGCGTGATGCAGTTTTTTATAGGTGAAAAAAGTGACAATCTCCCACCTTGAGTCACTTTGATACAAAGTGTTGTGCTCAAATTGAAGAGACTTTAAAAATGCATGCAATCAAACACGCATGGTGCGGTGACAACAAGCACATTCACACAAAAATGTTACGTTCACTGAGAAACACTTGTTTCCAAAATTATGTCTGAAAATCTGTATGTTTCAGAGAGAGAATACGTGTGTGTACAGTTTGTACTAGCACGGCCACTTCCACACAAGAAAGATGAAGAAGAGCATCTATAGTAATCTAGTTTGGTAATAAGAATGACAAAGTCACTTTTTTCCTTGTTCCCGTTTTCTCTCTCCCACCCTGTCTCTCTCTCTCTTTTCTTACTCTACATATTAATCATGATTCCACTTAAGCACACAAACAGGAAGAATAAAGGAAGGAATCTAGAGTGTTTGGAGAGCTTTAGAGTACCTAATTGTGTAGCCGAGTTCTATATAATTGATGATCACTTAAGAAAAATACATTATGCTAACAAGATGATCATAATGAATGTCGTGACAATATTTGCGTTTTTACTACAAGGATCTCATGATTACTATCACAACAACTACCTATGTCTGCAGAATCTCTTCTCAGAATGAACATCGGCAGCAGCAGGAGTAGTAGTAGTGGTAGTGGCACACAGGAACGGCTACTACTTCCACTAACTACTTCTCTGTTTGGTTTTCTCCATGATAACTTATATTGATATGTGGTTTTGGGGAGAGAAAAGAGAGAGAAGCTTTATCATGAGCGTCTTTATCACACGCATACACACAAAACACAAGCCAGAATACTTTGTGTACAACAACGGCTCTCTCTCTGGTTATATAGCTGATGGGCTGAGGTGCGAGGAACAACAACGCTCTTCTCACTGCTCAACAAATGAACGCAAACTGACGGACTGACTGACTGAGTTACTATGAATGGTTCTACACGGCAGCAGAGAGGCAAAAAAGAGGTAGATACACACACACTCACTCTCCGTCAGCAAAACAAAAGTTATTTCCTTACTACATACTTTTCTGTTCGCAATTCACTACTCAAGTTTCTCTCCGTCTGTCTGCGTTACTGGTGGCGGTGTGTTTCCTCCACACACTCTCTCACACGCTCCTTCCATCTAATATTATGTAGAGTTCGGCCTTGTTCTGGGATTCCATGAGTGAGCTAGATTCTCTCGCTCTTTTTTTCCAGCACTTTTTGGCTTGCTCACTTTTCCAAGTTTTTGAAAGTCTTCCTTTTTGCCGAAGGAGAATTCAATCCAGCTGCAGGAGGAACAAAAAAAAATACATAATGTAGCATACCTTCATGAATGCGTGTGTGTGTGTTCTCGTTTCCTTGTATAGTGACCACGGGATTGATGATGATGATGATAATGATGAGTGTGTTGACAGGACAAGAATGATGAACAAACTATAATATACACACTCCTTTGCTTGCTGATGATGATGATGGTGATTTGTCTTTTGGTAATAATAATTGCATTGATTATCATTACTATTGTGACTAATATCACACGGGAGGGGAATGGAAGTGTGTTGTCTCTAGCTAGGCCTACGATTAGACTACATTCAACATCATCATTAGCACCGGTGTGTAGTTGAGCCATATAGCTTTACAACTTGTTGAATGGTTCAATCATCAAAAACATCCAATTTATTATTATCATTATTGCTCTTCTCCTCATAACTTTGCTGTTGTACAATAAGTCTGTATCATTTTCTGTGGGAGGCTATTGTTTATGTGTGAGCGAGCAGGTATTCACAGAGAGAGCGTCAACGAATTAGTTACATTGTACCTTTTTTACTACTTATTCTTTTAGTATCCCGGCAATTCTCCTTTTGCGAGTCATCTATGATTCCTTTTTCTCTATCTGCCAAAAATACCTTATCGTTGGTTTTTCGCTGACATTGTAGAATTATCCTCACTATCACCACCACAGATCATGGTGATCATGTCATTACCTATATTAATGTTTTATGCCATGTCATGACGATCATGTTATTATGCTCCTGGCTACCATGCATTTCCAGCTAGAATATTAGAGTCAAATCCCACATAGAAACGGCTAATCCGACTAATGCATAAATACACAAAAGAGTACAAAAGAGTCTACAGTAAATATCAAGATAACCCCAGTAGCAGCTCAAAACCCACCCACAACATGGCTCTAACTACCTGGATGAAAGGAAACAGATTTTTGTTGTTTGTGAATATGCACGTAGTACACAGGGATAGATTATAGAGATAGTTTGTTGTTGCTCTTGTTTTTGCTCTTCTTACTGTAATAATTATTTCTACATCTGTTCCACGTCGTATAATATGCCAACCCAACGACTTTACCTTGCAACTCTAGCAGCAACAGCGTGAGCAGAAAAGCTTGCAACTATTCAGAAAATACAACAATAATCATAACATTTACCATATCGCACTATCATGCATCGTCAACAGTTCTCTCTCTCTCTCTCTCTCTCGCAGGTCGCAGAGGAGCAATACCATAAAGGAAAATAAAAATGAATGGCTGTTGATAGGGAAAAAATGTGTTATCACTACTGTTATTACTATTATTATTATCACCTTACACAGCTACTAACATACCACACACATACTACACATCGTCGCTTTAACTGACTGACTGATTGCGAGAGAGTATATATTCCACACTCACACATTCCCTATCTGTCAGCTAGAAACTAGGCAGTATCGTGGCGTGTGTGTGTGACGAAATAGTTGTTTTGGGGGAACATGAAATAAAGCAGGCAGGCATGATAGTATTTTTTTCCTTTTCTCTCTCTCTCTCTCTTTCGCTTTCTACTCCCTCACATACAACAATTTTCTCTTTCGTAACGCATCTGATATTCGTCACACTTTTTTTACAACGGCAGCGTATAGGTTTTCTTCTTTTGCTAAACTGCAGTAAAAGAAGGAGAAGGACGTGAGGGGAAAGGAGGAGAAGAATGAAAAAAAGTGAGGCTCACGACGACAACTCGATGACTACAATGGCTCATACTTCTCTCAACAACTTAACAGCAACCATTTGTTAGTTTGCTGGAGTCGCAACGTCGTCCTGTGTGTGAGTGGAATTGGAGTGCTATAATATATTATGGGAGTAGTCGTAGAAATTTTGTAGTAGTAGTAGTAGTGGCTGTGTTAGTAGTAGTAACAGGATCAGCGATACAAGATGAATGGATGCTTGAAAGAGTCATCGTAGAAGATTGAATTGGACGTAAAAATGACTATTATGGAGGAGTACAAGAAAGAACGACGACGACGACGATGGTCATGACGATGATGATGGAACAACAAGTGTTGTTCAGTTTAGCTCAACTTTCCAATTCCAACATGCACCAGAAAAAAAAAGAAATATAGTAGAAGAGAAGTAGTACAATGTACTAGTCTAGTAGCATATTATGAAAGAAGTAGCAGATCACGTACATATTTTTTTTCGTACAAGTTATTGCAAAAGTAGTCACAGTCGGTGGCGTTCTGTTCAGTTATGCTTTTTTTTCCTGATACCATTTTCTGCAAAGAGAGAGGAGAGCAACTGCTGCTGCTGCGGTTTAACACAGTTATTGCGCTCGTTTGAGCAGGCAGACAAATACGACAGAGAGCAAATTGCACGCTTTGCGTTTTACCTTACATATTTTTCTTGTTATTTGGCAAAAAAGGAAGAAGGGATATTACCTATGTGTATGTGTGTGCCTATATGCCTACGCAATTTCCCCATCCATCCACTTAGTACTAACTACCAAAATGCTGTATTATGTATTATGTAGCAATTATTATTGTAACTTCATCTCTCAAACTACTTTTGCTTTTAAGCAGCCAAGGTAGTTTTGGATGATGAGAATGGAGCAGCCCAAGCATCTCTCTCTCTTTTTTTGGGTTGTCGTTTGTTAAGTAGATAAGGAGAAGAAAAAACAATTACCTGTGTTGTAAATGATGGCATGATGAAGGAGAGAGGACTTATGGACTACTACTTGCTGTTGTACTAGACTAACAAAAGGTAAATCGTTCTATTTCTGTGCCCGACCAACCTATGACAATGGTAACGGTTATGTAGCAGTGTGTACTACTAACTAATGTACAAGTCACATAAATAAGTTGGTAGTCATCAATAATAATAATAAATAGTTGATGGTAGCAGACTACTTTACCTACTTACAGGAAAAGGGGAAGCCATGCATATGGATTAGTGGTAAAGATATAATTTGGCGTGCTAAATCGCTCCGTTTCCTTATATTATTAAAATTGTATCGGTATTTCATTATCGCATATTAAAAGCGTTTCCCTGTTTTTCCTCCTTCACTTTATTATTTCTCAGCTAGCTCTCTGATTTTGTCAAGACCAAGTTGCACTTGATCCAATCATCATCTTCAATATAACACGACATATAAAAGATATATTGGAGTAGTAGCAACAATCTTGAGAGAGTTTATCAGGAAAACCTACACGCAAAAGATGCAAGGGAAAAAGGAATACGTTTGTTAAAACGGGATTTTATTGGATTTGTTCTTCGGAGGAACTTGGCGGTGGTTATGGTGGTGGTTGTGAGGGTTGCTTTTATGGAACAATTGTTGGGGAAAGGGAAATGGAGTTTGGAAGAAAAGGCGACCAGGCTGAAGAAGAAGTGTACAAGTTGTGTGTGTGTAGCAAAATGGCAATATTGTATATTGCTGGGAAGAGCTGCTAACAAGCAGAAAATAAGATCATCGTGATCATCATCACCATTACCTCAATCATTCTCTGAGAAGGATAATGGCACTCCAAAACCTTTTCAAATGCTCAACTTGTTTATGTCATTTGTGTCCTCTCCTTCTTTTCCTCCACTTTTATCATAGTTATCATCATCATCGCGACGACGATGATGAATAAACTCTAGTTTTGTACAGACATTCGTCTACGTTTGTAATATATTTACTCAAGTTTTGATTTTGGAAAATAACTGTCCGGAACGCGAATGATAACCTCAAACGCTTCCTATTGGACTATTAAGTTAGTGAATGGTTTGAATGATGGAATACTTTTAAGATGAGAATTGAAGTAACGACAGCCATT
>JAHZMV010006526.1:0-47211 GCA_027743765.1 Coecobrya sp. COE2
CTGGGGCCCCGCTCAGGGCCCCTCGGCCTATGGGCCCTGGCGCGGGCCGCCATCCACCGCCATCGTAGTTTAGGCCCTGATGAGTTAAACAAGAATTAAGTCAAGAGTAGTTTAGAAAAATGTAATGATAATGAAGAGAAGAAAGGAAGAGTAAGCAAGCCCATTTTTGGTAAACGTGTCTCAAGTTAGAGGGAGCAAGGTAAATAACAATCAGTTTGGTCGTTGTTGCTAAACGCGCACTATTCTCGTACACAGCAGCTACTATTACAACAATCAGTAAAAAACCATTTTCGTTTTCTCAGCAAGCAATCCTAAAGGCCTCTCCTCATTGTTCTTCCTGTCTTCATTACACAATCCCATCTTCGTCATCATCCTTTAGCATGGACTGCAGATTGTTGTGCAGCTACTACATTATTATATTATTATCCCTTTTGATTTGAGCAAGTTTTCTTCGACTAGTCATACATCAGCATCCTTCCGTTCTTTCACAGAAACTTGACATTATTAAGTGCATAAATGCTCACTTCTTCTTCTTCTGTCCATCTATACAAATTGTGTAGCACTTTTATTATCTATTTCAAAACATTGTATTATCAACCTCACTAACTTACTTAAACCATTTCCGCTGCTCGTACTCTAATTTAAGGCAATAATGAAAAATAAATAACATGACGGAGAAGAAGGTGCAATACAGAGTAGGTCACTCTACCATTTATTTTTAATAATAGCAATAATAATAATCCAAACAATATTCATAGTCATAAACGGTGTTGTCCTATGCTGTAACAACGCAGCGAAAGGAAATTGCCGGTTATACAATATCATTTTAAATTAAAATGTTGTTCGCTGATTTAATTTAGGATTCATTAAAGTTGCGCTAGTAGCAGTAGGGAGTAGACAAGCTTATATACATAGTAGGAGCAATAAGGAGGTAAAGAGTTAAGCAAAAAAGGAAATCACTTTTAGCGTGCACTTGACAATTCCTAGAGTAAACATGCATGCTAATACCGTGTGTATAAGTAAAAAACGTGATGCTGTGCACTTCTTACCCATTTAGGAGTTTATTGCTTCATCAAAATTATGCTACAACTAAATATTATAAACTACTTATAGTGATAGTAGGTGAAATGAACACGAATAAAAATATACACACCTACATAGTATGCATGCAACGAAGAGTCTAGTTTATTCACTAAATATTTTTTAATTTATTTGTATGCATGCACGAAAAGAAACAAGAAGGAAGATCCCCATTTCTTTTTCGTCGTCGTCAACCCCACCATCCATCCGCTTCTTTTATGCTTGCATAATAATCATGTGTAATAGAGTAACAATAATTGGCAAATTAGATAATCAAAAATTATACACAGCATACCACCAGCCCATTTTGTTACTTGTTTCCCATAACGTTATGTTTAACTTGACTCTTGACTCCTTAAACTACTCTGCGCAAGTTTTGTTTCTACCTGCTTAACTACTTACTTGGCTTGACACAGTTTCGCTGTATCAATTGTTTTACATTTAAAACATTAAACGCTTCTTGGGATGTTATTGCATAACTTTCCTTTTGGAATGTGAGAACTTTTCCACACAAGTAACAACTTTGCTCCGCTTGCCAATAATATGATAGGTACATATTTTTGCACATTATCAGAAGTGCACAAGCAGCAAAATCGTAAAAATGCAATCAGAAGTAAAGTAATACGAGAAATAAGTACTAAATAAATAAGGACAATAGTAGGTAATATGCAATGTCTTTGTGTCAAGCTTACGAACTTCACACAGAGACACCATTTCGTCCGTCGACGTGTGTCGTCCGACACAGTTTTTTTTGTCGTGTCGTGTGAGCTTTTTGCCTGATTTTTAACTTGCCCTAAGTTTTTAATGTTCTGTTACTCTGACTTATCACCAGTTCTTTTATTTATTATCAGCGCGATTGCAACTTCCAATTTAAAATTATTATAAAACTATTAATAGTGATGTAAGCAATACCACGGGTACGGTCGCCGTTTGCAAATTAATTTTTTTATGACAATGGGAAAGATTTCAAAAAAATGTATGAAGTGCGCTAGGCAGCAACACTGCCGGGGCTGTTGTTGGTATTGTTGATGATAATCGTTGAATGACAGCGTGGATTTTTAACCAAGCGATCAGGTAGTAATGAAATGAAAGGGCAAGTAAAGTTGCAGATTGCGATTATGACGATGATGATGATAACGTAATAATAATAATAATTGTTTCATAAAAGTGGCACGTAGAATAATCTATTCTTAGAGCACAAGTCTTAGCAAAAAATAGGACACCCTGCTTGTCTGACAAATTGTTTCTAGTGTATTGTTTGTCGGAAATTTACAATTTTCTCGTCAGAAGTCTCGTCACCCATTAATTATTCTTCTTGTGTATTATTTTTCACTACTACATATCAACAGTACATAACAGCACAGATGCATGAAATGGAGAGTAATTAAACCAGATACAATTCTTCTGATACAATGCTTCTTTCTCGTCGTTCTTTCAATTATAATGATGCTGCTGTGCTGTAACAACAATCAAGAAAAAATGTACTGTCATTTGCTAGTGTACTATATTTAAAATTCTGCTGTTTGTTGTGTACCTATTTTGTTTTAAAACGGTTATTGCAATTCATTTCACTGCTCAGAGCTACTCGCCACCATCAGTTCATTAACAATGGATACGCCATGCCAACGTAGATTTTAAGCGATGCATGTAAACCAGCAGCAGCGAGAAGTAATTGGGCCCCTATATTTTCCCGTCCTCTGTAACGTTGCACTGGCAAACGCAACATTGGCTAACAGCGAGTTAAAAATGATGCGAAACATTATGAATGATGGATGATTTCTTTCCCTATTGCACATTTTCCACTGCAACAATACAACAACAGAAACAGAACTAAAACATATTTCAAATGCAAAAATATGTGTGTTCTTTCTGGCTCAAAGGCATCATAATATGAGCTCTCATAAGACAGGAAAAGAGAGCAAGAGATATATTGCATATTGCATAAGTGCACTTTTCCGCCTTCTTTGACATGTATAATCCATCCTCCCTTTTCTTCTTGCTGCTCTTTAAAAGGTGTTAAGTTACTCAAAATAGACAGGCCAGACATACATTTATTATTCTTATTCTTGTGTGACGTATGTATGTAGCTGCAAACCAGCAGTGTGTTTTGGCATTTATATTTCACATCTCATGTGTTTCTTGTTATTCCGTCATTGTTTATTTCCACCACCACCACCACCTCCACCTACATTACTGCCCCATTGTTGTCTATTCAATGCGTAAAAAGGCATCATGTTCAATTTTCCTAATCTCAATGTTACTAGATCACTATCATATCAACACCATCATCAAATCGGTGCAATCATATTTAGGGAGATGAATGTTGCACACGTAATGCCCAAACCAATTGCCAACATTAGCATACAGTAAAATGACATGTAATGTACTTAAATAACTGCATGCTTATCAGTGGACATCATCGTCATCGTTAACTGTAGAAACAAGAAGCATAAAGGAAAAAAAACTACTAGGGATTAATAATAAATTTCGTCATCATCAGAGCATGGATGGCGGTGATGATGGTGTTGACTGCTGCTGCTGAGTATGTGAATTCCTCCCTGCCTTCGGTTATGCATACCATAATATTCTTGAATGCTGAGTGCATACAAATTCACCACTGTGGGCAGTTTGGCACACGACAACAGAGATGTTTCTATCGTACAAATCTTTTTATAAAAATAATCATCAGCGACAGACAAATAACATGAAATGGTGCGTGTGGAAATTGCATTTGCTCATACGTAATTTATATGTAATTATAGCTCGTCACAGAGCTACACAATAAATGTGAGACGACAGCGCATCAAGGGAACATAAAAGAAATAAAGTGGACATTTTTCGTTGCGTAATGTGATGAAATAAATGATCGTCATGATGATAATGAACAAGTTTAAATCCGCAAAGGACTAATGACTAAATGACAATATTACCTGTATTGTGTTTACCTTTGCATACGTAAGCGGATACCTACCACATACTTGCAGTCATTTACCAACATATAAACACGTTTTTGTGTGTAATTTTACATTGGTACATTTTATGTAAACTTGAATGTATTCTAATATATTTTATTTTCTTTGTGTTTACAGGTAAGAATCTGGAATTGATTTTTTTAAACTGGCACATACGAATTAGAATCAATTCGCGGGAACCAAACAGCAGGATAAGAGGTCTTTGTAGCGGTAATAAATTTCCATATAAGCATTTTGCATGTGTACCCTACTTGCATATTTTACTCTTCTGGTTACATCATATTACATATAGATACGTGCATAATGCATCATATCGTATAAATTTTCCTACACCGCTATACTACCCCCAACCAAATCATATTTTCTCGGGTAACACCCCCTATCTCGCCCATTAACACTTGTTGTAATGAATTAGAAGCGTATAGAGTTAATCCATTTTCATTGCTTTTTACTTTTATTGTTATTTTATTTTTACGATGGGAAGAAGGAATAGTAATATGAAAAGTAATGTGAGACTTAGAAAGAGGGAATGGGCCTTAGCAAAGAAACCTGACTCGTGAAAAGATGCAACAACAACGTGGTCATCATTATTTAGAAAAGATATAACCAGATGAGTTACAAGAGTCACTGTTCACTCACGCCCGCCTCCCTCTACTCTCTTTTCCTTGTGTGGATGATGCATGGACATGTGTACGGTTACAGAAATACCATAGCAAAAAAAAAGTTTGGCTTTCACTCTGACCCAACCAGTAATCGTTTCTCTGGTAAAAAATGATATTCACTGTTTCTTGTTATGTGAAACAATTAGGAAGATACTTCGTTCCAGTGCAGTAGTGATGAGTTGCTCCCACCACCACCAGCATCCATACAACTTGGATGAGTAAACAGACAAAGGGCTCTTCCTCCACACACGAGGAAAAGAATCTTTCCCATTGATCTGATGTCAAGACCTTTTTCTGTCTGTCTGTAAAAATTCTCCAACAAAAACTGATTCACATGATGATGCATTTAGGGATCAATAGTAAAAAGGACATTTTTACGACTGAAAATTATCTTCAAAGGATTCCCTTGGTTGAATATGGAGAGAATGTGTGTAGGTATGTGAAGTGCATAACGTCTCAAATAACCGTTAGAGGTGGATTTTCTAGTGGCACATCGTAACTCTCTCCCTCGACTCTCTTACTTCTTTTCTCAAAGAAAAATTTTCAAACAACCCGATCAATGACTAATGGCTCCAGTTCAGCGGCTATGTTCTTCTTTCAAAAGATTTTAAATACTGGATATAACATGACACAGAGATGGGCGTAAAATAATGAATAGAAAAAATGCAAGCAATTTGTTCATTTAGTAAACACTGTCAATCTACCGATTTTTATTCAGAAATTTTGAAGCTTTTGAAAATTTGCATGCCATTCTATAAAGGTATATTTCTATTTATTACCATTCTATAAGAAAGCTAAAGACAAAGCACATTATTTGAATCGGAATAATTTTACCATAAAATACGGAAACGCGATTAACTATCATCGATATAATCAAAGCTATCAAATAACCAGTGACTCTTGTGGAAACGAAGCAAGAGACGCTGGACGCTCCTACTTAAGAATGCCTGGTCCTCACTTCCTCAGCCAGTTGTTAAATATATGTACCTACATATATACAAAAAATATTGCATATCTATAAAAGTAAACGATCACCCAGTTAAGTTCATCATCATCACCACGTAATCGTTAGAAGGAATCCCGTATCTTGTCTTTTTAAATATGTGACACAAATGACCCTTCATAATCATCAGAGGAGGGACCATTAGAAACCAGTCTTCTTCTTTTTTTTCCTCCGTTGGAAAAAAATGCCGCCTTCTCTTTTTCCCATCTTCTCCCAGTCTTTCCACATGCTAACGATATATACATATATTTCTTCATCCCTTTCTCTCTTTATTTAAAAACGATGTGCATGCATACATTATCATTATGGTAAACAGTAGTAAATAATAATCATCACTATTCCATACCACCACCACCGCTCCTACTACAACAGCCGCCACTATCCTCCATATAAATCTCTTGTTCTTCTCTAGATTAAAGAAGAAACATCGGTTAAATCCTCATATAATCATCATCCTCATATTATTTTTTCTTGCTGTCAGCAGCGGCCAACGTCGTCTCTTGTTCATCGGGATTTTTAGTTCTGGATTGCTCATCTCTTTCTCTCTCTAACTCTCTTTCACACACTTTTTTTTACCAAAATTTCTACATGTGACTTTAAAAAAGTTTACAAGTGTTCAGCAAGTTTTGGGAAGGGATGAAGTTACAAGTACTATGATTGCTACTTATTACTGCAATGTGACGATGATGATCATCTACTAAAGACGTGGTCTCTTTTTTCTATAAACAAAATTGAAAGAGTGCAAAGGGAAATGAATGTAGCTGCATGCGTTGTCGTTATAGAAAAGTAGTATAATGCATGTATATCTTTAGTAGTAGCACAATGTTTTAAACTTAATGCATCTTCAATTTCAAACACATACATTTTTTTATCGTGTTCGCTTTGTTTCTTCCTTTTTTGGCTCGACTTCTCCGCGTCTTCTTCCCTGTTGTAATATAATACGAGTTTACAGACAGAAAGAACTCAAACTGCTGATGAATGCAATGTTTAACACTAAGCAAAAAAGCCAATTTTTTACCAAGTTGTGTTCCAATTGAAGTACCTTATTCGAGCTTAAATTAAAGCAAGGCTTTTTTTCTTGCCATCCATTCCAAGCAAAAGTAGTGGTGTCAAACATCAAAAGTCGAGTGATGCAAATGTCTTGTTTTCCGAAATGCATAACATCTTAAGTGGTTGCTTTGAGATGAGAAGGATTCAAATGGTAACGTGACAAAGAAACGATAATGCTGATCTTTATCGTGCATCTATACCTACTCATATAGTAATAGTGATACTACTGCTATATTTTGTGTGCAAACCTATGAAAAAAATCGACACATGTGGAAAAGCTGTATTATTATTATTGCGGTTCGGGTTCCTAGTTCCTATCCTCTGGCAAGGCTTACAAAACAAAACAAAGTTGGACGGCTTCTCAAACAGTTTTAACTTTTTTGACTTGAGAATATCCCACGCAGACAGAATGTTAGATTATTAGCAACATAACCACCATTTTTACACGTTGTTTTACTACAGATTTGATGTTGCTATTACTGCTATGTGGAAGACAAGGTGTTTTAGCAAGCGATGAATATATGCATGCAGTCTATATAGCATAATGCCTTTAACACAAAAATACAAATATATAATGATCATCAAGAAATAGCATTTTTGCAGAACAAAAATTGTAATATCTTTCGTTTTGAAAATTCTCTTGTTTTTTGAGTATTACCTATTTTTACCGAAAACAACGTTATGAAATTTTTATGGAGAATCTGTCATTCTTCTGTTTTCTTTTCTCTCTAGTTGTATGCTAAGTGAACAGTGTATAGGTATATTTATAAAATGGTGACGTTAGCATGAGAGATACATATAAATATTATGTGATCTTATGTTGTTTTCCATTTTTGGCCTACCGTCATGGTGCGTGTAAAGTGATTCCTGGCTTTATTTTATTGGATGGAAAACGCAAAAAGATGATGAATATCATCATACTTATGCCACATTTCCTTAACTTTACTTGCGTACCTACTTATATCCGTTTTGGCACTGACACACTGACAGATCCAAGTAGAACACTTTTTATCTCCTACCATACACCTTCTATCACATAGCCATATTACCATAACAAGTGTTAGCTAACTCAAAATATTATATATGATTTATAGCGCGTACATACCTACAAACCACCATCCCATTATTCTCTGGCTGACACATTGTCTTTTTTGTTGCTGCAAAACGCTATATGCTGTTTCAGCCATTTAGTCTGGAACTCAAAAACTACTTTGCCGTCTGCTTTTATTTTGAGCTAAATAGTTCAGGTAGTTTTTGTTGTTACTACTATTATTTCGACTAGTACTGTTACTATTACTATAACATTATATTTTTAGCAGTCAAGCATCCTCGTCGACACGGGTGTTGTGCAAAGTGAAAAGGAGCAAAATGTCAAAATTAAATATGTATGCAAAAACCTCAAGGATCATCATCAACAGCGGCAATGTACATAAGAACAACATGCAAAGCATATGCAGACAAATTGTTTGTCGGTTGTTGTTTTGCGAGAATCAATTACGGCAAGCTTTACTAGTATGCACACACATAAATAGGCAGATGAAAAATGAACATGATGATGAACAGGAAAGTGAAAGAAGTAGACGTAGACAGAAGAAGAGCGACGGAAGGTGAAAAGGTTTCACAAAGAGTGAACCATTGTATTTAGGTTGTTTAATAGCTGCAAAACCGCTCTCTAACCTGCTCCTAATTACGTTTTCATGGATGGGGTTCAAAACTAGAAAGGGCTAAAATAATATAATGAATGAGTATGCACAAATAAAGGAAGTAAAATGAAGGTATTTACAGTGCTGCCACCACCTAATTTTGTAACGCCAATCTATTTCCATTTAAAAATGGTGGAAGGTCTGGACCAACAGGACATTTTAAATAATCCTAATAAGAGTAAATAATCCGAAACATTTCTTATTACTGAAACTTGGAATAGACCAGGTCAGGGTGGCCTTGAGCTACTACAGCTACCGTTAGTGTGTGTAATAATTAAAACTGAAATGCGTTAGGAGTAAAGTTACAGCACCAACATCATTTTCACTATCATCGTCAATTTCAGTTGCTGTATTCCAGTCTCCTTTTTTAAATCTTCTAAATAAACAAAACACAAATTGCCCTCTTTTCATTTCCAGCCAGCAGGGGGAGGGCATACGGAGGCGAACAAAGAAAATGTAGGTCTCATGGGGTCGTTGACTCAAATGTCGTTGTGGTGGTAGTTTGGGCTATGGTGTCGGTGTCGGCAGTGCCACGCCACATACACCGCAAATGTATTTTCTCCCTTTTTTGTTGTTAGATGTGTGCTACATAAATTATTTTTATTTTCATGTTGCGTACATTAACATTAACTTCGGTAATCTTTTTCGTCGTCGACTTCAAATTACGATTGCAGCATCTTCCTTTGAATCAGAAAATACTTGATGCAATTAGCTCATTTCACCTACAAGTCTGGATGTTTTGTAATGATGCAAGTCTGGCTGATCATGAAAGTGATATCATTGTTTACATTTAAGTGTCATCGACAGCGTTCATCATCCTCTCGACTGTTGACTTCCAGCAACAATTGTCATTTGCCGTTAGTCAACGACAAAATAGGTGACGCATAAGATGATACTTTAAAAAATATACGAAGATTGTCCTCCTAATCATGGCTCATCTTATTCCTCCAGAGAATAACAACCACCAGACCACCGACGCAGACACTCACTTAAAGTCTGATCTAGTTAGCTTTTCGCTACCCAAAAATTCACAGTAATATAAATATTATTCACAGTCTTTCCATTTTATCTGCTACTAAAGTTCATCATCGTAAATTATTTTTTATGCCAGCTTATTATTATAATAGCCTCCATGAATGATTATTATGATATAAACCAAGTCGCAATTTTTCGTAATAAAGTGAGTCATCAAAGTGAACACTGTATACCATTCATTTCGCTTGTGTGAAAGCTGCGAGAAAAACCCACTTTTTTGTCTGCACTTTGTACATTTGTACCTATATGCAACCAGATTAGTCCCATTGATAGGAAGAGAGAGAGAGAAAGAAGAAGAGAAAGAAAGTGGTTGTTCGTCTGCCAGCTAGCAGACAACCGTGTCGTTATTACTCAAGACGACAGTGATGATGTGAGACAGACAGACTGCATCTTTTACAGCTTTTCCCAGCATTAATTTTTGCATTTTTTTGCGAGCAATCATAACCAACAATAAAGACAGGATCATCATTAAATATCATTATTATTCATATATGAGGTATAATTTCCGCCAGCAACTCGGCCCATTTCAGAACCTGACAAAACAACGCAAATAATGCTACATACATTATAACACATTATTCTCCGTATAATAATGTGACAGGTGAATGGTTTTCTCTAAACCTGAAATAGGCAAGTTCGCAATTGACAGGATTGAACCACCCAAAAACCTATAAATTGAACAATTCAAATTGTACTTTAATTTCAATAAGCTTAAAAATGCGTATCGTAAATATTGATTTATTACACAAGCATGTTGTGTCAGCTTTCTATTTTTGACCACCAATAATTGTAAACAGTTGCTTATAAGCATCGTTTAGTAATGGTTACTGGAAAACGCAAAATAGAGTAGCATAAAGTGTAATTGTAAAGCATGTTGTTTGTTCCACGTCCACGTGTCTTGCCTATTGTGAGTGTGAATAATAAAGTCCCAGTGATAATAATAGATAGTTAGTAGTACTACTGATAGTATGAGAGCAATCATGAAACGTTTAATAGTCTTGCAAAAATACTACAAACTGTTTTGTGAGAATCTTAAAGAAGCAGTTTAAGGTGTTTAAAGAGTGCATGACCCCGCGCGGAGCTGTGAATACTCCCATCATTCCAACCATTCCAAAAAGCGTGCGTAGTGCACAGGAATAATAATTTTTTATACAGTGTAAAATGTTGGCAATGCAGGCACATTAAAGAAACACTTAAATGCATGTGACTGCGTCAACTGAACAGAATGAATGAATGAATGAGCGAGAGATTGTGAGTTCAACGTACTGTAATTTTTGTCAGTGTACTTGCTAAGGTCATGAAGGGATTCTGCTCAAGATAATGTGTGATGATGATTGTTGTTATTATTATTACATTTATTCTCTGCATATACATATATGCATTAGGGAGAACTATTCTCCTATCACTACATTGTGCATTCTGACAATGAATATTTAATATGATTACTTTATATGATATGATAAATGCTCCACTGCTCGGCGCAGCATCAGAAAAGAACATTTATTTTAGCATTGATACAGCAACAGTGAGCAAAGTGAAGGCAGATTTAGACGTGGAGTATAGATAAATAGGTACACTACAAGATACACTTACAATTTCATGCAATGTTATTATCATTATTGTTATGTAATTTTGCACTCTTAACGGTATGTATGCACATCATGTTTGTGTATACGTTGATCAATCCAATCTCTTCAAAAAAAATCTCGTTGACACTACTACCATCACCAATGTTGCCACAATTACCAACATAGTATCATCATAAACATTCGCAATAAGGCTGCTAGGAAACTTCTTTTTTCTAACGTGATAAAAACCACGCGTGGAAAGGTCAACGGCAGGCAGTTTAACTTTTGTTGTGGAAAACTAATAAAATTAACAAGAAAACTGACGCAAAAGTAAGACCGATACACCGATTTCGATAGGTTACTTATTTAATTTCTTGTGGGCTGACAAATTTTAAATCAATAAATCTCATCATTCCCTTGACAATTGCTATTTTATTGGGTGACATATAAAAAAATACAATCCTTGACAACATGCCAGTTTGAAAATGCAAAAGAAGAAAATAAAAAAGAAGGACAATAATCGAATGAACTGTGTGAGTGGAGATGATTGTAATAATATTATGGTTTTACAGAATGAAATGAACTGGGATGGCGTAAAAAGTAAAGTGCGATGAACGCACAAAAAATAAAACTTAGCACACGTTTATTGTAGTGTCTATTATCATACTATTACCATCATCATGATCACCATTACAACTTTGCGTTTTTGTACAAAAAACTGCATACAATATAGCAAAAGTTAACACTTACAATTAGTACTGGTATAAACGCAGATAATGATATGCTTATAGAGGATATATCGCTGTACAGCTTAATTTTATCCTGTACGCTGCGCTCTATTCCATGAAATTTCTTTGAAGGTGGCAATGCCATTGGACTTTAAATGGTTCAAACTTAACATTGTTCATCGTGATCATCCCTATCTTCATCATGACTATCCTCAGTCCTCCTATCATTGTTATTTATCATCGTGCGTTTCATTATTCCTATCGCTGCACTTAAATGCAATAAAAGGCGAGCATGTCAATATTATCAGAGAGGTATGTCCCAGTATTATCATTATGATCCCTTGTAACAATATTATTGTCATAGGAACACAAAAGATTTAAAAAATAAGTTGGTGCAAGCGTATTTACTCCCATGTATATAGAATATGACAGGATTCATATTTTATGCTTCAAGGGATATTATTGTGACTATGGCAGGCATATAAGGATGGTCAATATATAAGATGTACATGTATGCCAGTATGAAAGAATAACAACCGTGCAGAAAAGCACTAATTTTTCTGCCATATTTTGTATTCTTTGCTGGTATTCATTATGTTAGGATGATGATGATGACGACGACGATGAAGTAATGCCCCATCATGAAATGAATGAAGAAATGAAAAATTAACGAAATATTGCGACACTTCCTTTCCCATTACCCACACGCTCCTTCTTCTTCTTCAACGCTGAACATAAATTTTTCTTCTTAAACAAGAAACAGCAGAAAATGGAATAGGAAAATACAATGTTCATAATATACCCAACATTGCTACTCCGGCTGCTGTAGTTTGTTGAGCTGAAGTGTAATTTTGCAGGGCATAATATTATGCATACATAATGTAGAGTATCTATATATATTTATATTTAGGTTTGCTTGGTTGATTGCTGTTTACTGATGATGATTATAATGATCATCAACAGCAACATCATCTCCTCTCCACCCTCTTTCACAGAGAAATAATAATATGATAATAGCTCTGTCGTTATATATAACGATGACTGTGATGATGATCATTACTGAGTCGCAATATTTTTTTCTGTAATGATATCATTTAATTTTCATTGGCATTTTAAACTTGGTTAAGATCTTTATTTTATTTCAATATCTCTGCCAAAATAAATGATCGAATTTAATGAGCCAATCGTCCACACTGATTTTTAATTAAAGAGTCCCTCTAGGAAAGACCACCTTCTTCAAGTTTATCTCTTGATGCGTGCATGCATACATGTGTAGATTACCTAATGTGCAGAGATACATGCCATAAAATATGTTCATAACTCAGCGTCTTATTATGATTATTGTTATAAAATTATTTATGTCATCGTTAAAACCTCACATTAATGTGACGTTACGACCATCTTGTCATTGACGGTGATGACCACGAAGTTTGTAATGTCAATGACTGATGAAAAAAGTTAAGTCAAAAACGAACTAGGCAGAAGTATGCACCATGCGTATTATGTATATAATTTTATAAACTGCAAAATTATATCCTTATAACGAAATCAAAAAAATACGGCGGTGTTTTTTTTCATTCCCATTATCATCGCATAATATGCCATGCAATGCAGATACATATTCGATGCAATGCACACACTACCTTTGTTGAATTACTTAATATTGCAGAAACACAGTAACAAAAGATAATCTCTGTGAACGTAATCCATCAACTTCATAGATTTTTCAAAAAAGGCATAAAATATGATGCAGTATGAATAGTGCAATAGCTTCACCACCAACACCGCCGTTGCATTCCACTGAAAATACACCCGTTGTTGTGTGATATGAGCACAAGAATAAGAATCCCTTTTTCACTCTTATTTTCTTTTGCGCCATATGCATGTAATCCTGTAGTAATGCTCTCATGATGTCTCTAGTCACCTATATTTCAGGGTAAAATATGAATTGTGGTAGTAGTAAAATGTAAAGCTGCATTTTTTGTTCTTATGCTTGGTGGTAACGGCATTTTTCTAAGATTTTAAAACATGACTGTCTCCACGATATTCTGAGCTGATATGATGACTGGTTGTTGTTGTCGTTGTCGACGCTGTCGTTAAGTCATTATTACTATTACTTCATAGCATTTTTTATCAATATGTACCTACCAATAATAACGTCAGAGATTCCATACAACAAGTCAGTGGAATACTAGTATAAATTATATGCGTAAATGAATGATAGTTTTGATTGCTTATAAAAATGCAAGTGTCGTTCATTGTTGTCGTTACATTGACCGCGGTATATGCGCCTTCGTTCCTTCGTTCGTTGATCTTGACTTACGCAATATTCAATCATCATCATCACTACCATCATCCCATCATTTTTGCATTTTTGCTAATGTTGATGACAACGGTGACTACGACGAAAGGATCCTGATGATGATGATGTTGAAGCCTACTTATTTTGCCTTTGTCACTACTAGACTATCAGAAAAGTCATCCCATCATAAAAAAGTTTTATGAAAGGGAGCGGATGGACAAGAAGAAGCAGAAGTAAAAATATGGGGATTGAACTCTACCTTCTCTATGTTCTTCTAGCAGTAAAATAATATTAGCCATGAAATATTATTGTAGATTAGTTATGATTATGGTTTCGAACAGTGGAAGGTATACATATATAAATCTTGATGTTTTTTCTATAATTTTGGATGGACACATCATAAAACAAGCCCTTTACTTTACAACAACTGCACGCAGAAACGACTATTGCAACAACCTCCCCAATGACCGGTCATCGTTGGTCGTCGTCGTGATGATGACAATGATGTGCAATTGCAGCAAAAACAGACTTTTTGCAACTATTATATAACATCAACATGCTATACATGTAGTTGTAATGGTAGTAGTAGTAGTGGCTAATCACTTCGTGTTGTCGTTTCTTGTGGTCGTTAAAGGGGCCTGTCTGCTTTTTTTTCTGAGGAGCAGCAACAGCAGTAACAATGATCATGATTGGGGCCTAGGCCTTAAGGTTGCTCGTTGCATTGCATTTTGTGTTGGTATTGCACTTGCCCCTTACAACAGCAGTCGAGCAAAGAACTTCAAGTACCTACAACAATCCAGATATTACTTGCACTCTTGAATTACTCTATACGCGCATAATCTTGTTGTTTTTCTCTTGTTTGTTGCCTATTGCTTCACTCCTGTCGTCGTAATCGTATAAGTACAATCAAGAGAACCTTAAGGGCCCATTATATAACACATTATAATTTACTTATAGTAGTAGTCTTCGTATTATATAAACTTTTTGCATGGTAGTGGCAGCAACGCAGCAGCAGCGGCGACGGTTATTGCGGTGGTGGTGGATGTTGTGGTACTTATGGCAGTGCAGTGCACTATTGTTGTAATAACAATCGTAATATCCACCACAACGGCATCTCTGCCTCTCTCTCTTCTTTCTTTTGCTGCAATATAGTGCAACTAAGGGATCAAGTTAAAGTTTTGCTGCTGGTATTATGCAATAACAAGAAAACGAGTTTTTTGACAAACAACATATTATTCATATTGGTAATGACTTTTGGCACGGCTGCTTCTCACTTGCCGTTTAAGCACCACGATATATACATGCACATATCATGTACCCACAAAAATCTTCTTAGGCCTATCAAATATCGCATTGTATGTACATATCATTATCATTATTATATATCGTACGTAAAAAAGAATGTGTGATTGGAGTTAAGCGCAAATTTTGTTATAAATATAAAAATAATGAAGCATAATGAATAAGTATTGATTTAACCATGTACCGTTTACAACCGCTGTAGTATAGATACGTAGATTTTTATATGTCTTTGTTTTTTACTGTTATTATTTATCGTTTCTTTAAATATGGACGCGTGCTGGTTTGTATTGGTGATCTATACACAAAATGGCTTTACAATTACTTTGGATTTTTTATATGCTTACTTATTACTGCGTAGAGATGCAAAAAAGTGAAGGAGTAGGCGTTGTTGAAGTTGGATATTATGATGATAGTGCTTTGGAATGGCGGAGCCCTTAAAAACCATTTGACTGACAGGCATTCTTTGGACAAAAGAGAGGGAGAGAGAGAGGTGTACAGATATTATACCAAAATGTGTTCTGTTCTGACATACACGTTTTTACTAATAAAGCAGAGTTGCCATAACAATGACCGCAAGATGATATTATGTGATATAAGATGATGGTAAAGTAAGGTAACAGAGTGTTAAACGTTCCTTGCTTGTATAAGAAAGGGCATTGACCAAAGGACGATTATGTGATCCCTTCGGATGTCGCAATCCACTTCTTCTTCTCCTTCTCTGCTGACTATATTTTAACAATTTTAAGGAGAATCTTAGTTAGTCAGGCAGAGTGCTTTTTTGTTTCATGATAATATCTTGATGGTGATCACTGAATCTAATTGTAGTGAGTTTGGCGTGTACATGTCATAGGACATAAAAAATGTACGACATTCAGCAGCAATTTAAAGAGGTATACAATACACACAAGGCACGATTGTCATATTACCACTGGTCATCTAAAAGGGCATCGTCCACTGTCGTGCTCTTTGATGGCGGAGTGTTATTGCTCCCATCCCATCCCTTACATTCACAAAAAATGAATTCTGTTCATGATATGATATAATGGTATAATTGCAATATTTACTATCTTTTCCAATTTGCAAGTAAATGACGAAAAAAACACAACCACCGTCATTGCAATTTGCCAATTTTTATTGGTGGTTATTGTGTTTGGAAAATCAGTTGGTAAATTATATGCCTATGGATATCCATCTTCTTCCAAATCATTCTTCTAATCACAATAGTAAACCGCATCATTTCAATTTCAAAATTCTTTAAATATGAATCCCAACTTTTGTCCTATTACCATTCAACTTGGTTTGGGTCGAGCTGCACACAACTGCAATGACGATGCTCACCGAACCAAAGTATTTATGTCAGGAGCAAAAGTAAAACACCGACTGCGGTGCGGTGACACAACGATTCATTGCTTTGCATGCAACTGATCAGTTGGTTGGTGGTGTGATGTGGCTGTCACTTTAATAAAAAGCTTTTAATATTCCCCGAGATGCCGTTTTCATTTCTTTAAAAGTGTAATCCGCATTGTTGTGGGTAGAACAACTGAGTAATTGAAATAATGTGAAGTCCATTACCCATTTACGTATTGTTTGCCTCATCCTGATAAAATCAATGAAATGGTCATAACAAATGCATCAAAGCCAAATTAAATTACGTTCCACCCTTTTATATGCATTTTGTCCATGTTACTACTGCCACTATTCCGTTTTCCTGCGTGCATGCATGTTACCAACTGAAAGGACGCTGCCCCTGGTGTTGTTTTGTTATATCACCACTTGCATCACAAGAACCCAGTAAACCTCAGAAATACATACTTAGGTGCAATCCATCTTTACCATTTCAAATTTATTGCATAAAATTATTACTAGGCAATCAGTCAGTTTTCCATTGTTATGTGTGTTGATGTTAGTGTCACCATATAATATTATTAAATCAGTGGTAATTCATTCTCGTATGCATCATCATAAAGTAAAAACTTTTATCGCCTTTGTATCTTCTAGTTTTTTGTAAGATTCTTGCAACAGAATCCCATATAAACGCCACGTTTTACAGCTCTTCCCTAATTGATTTCATCCAAAAACAGGGTAAAAAAATGTGAGTAAAACAAACAACCAAATCCCAGCTTCATGTCATGTGATGAGCTTTCTGTTGCATATATGAACAATTAAACTTGCTATTGTTTGTTCTATTATTACCACCACTGTCAGACCAGAAAAAAATAGTAACAAGCCGACAAGCCGACGGAGACTTGCGTCACAGCAGTATTATTTACTTCGTTACTAAAAGCTGTGCAACATTGCATCCAATAACTCACTAAAGTAGGAAAGAGATCAACGGATAATACGGATGGGTAAAATACATGAATGCATTATAATGCCGGCCTCACACCAAGCAAAAAGCAACAATGAAAGCAAAAGTGATTTTTTTTCATGATCGTAATGAATTGAGTTATATGTGTAACAATATTATATAGAGATAAACGGTAAAATCCTACTACCTATTCCTTTTCCATTGCACTTATCTTGTTAAACAATCAGAAAATGACAAAATGTTATGGTGATTATTATTGTTACTAGTGCCATTATATAAAAAAAAAGCTGTAAAAATTGAAATGAGCAACTCTCAGTTTATCACATACAAATCAACTATGGCAGGCAAAAACTGGCAATAAAATAAAGATGGCAAAAACGTTAGAACTGATAAAAAAAATAACATGCTTATGTGTAACAATGTGTATTGGACTAGATAAGTAAAGTGGCTCGTGCTATAAATGTGCATAAAACTACATAATCGTAATATTCCTGTAGAATAAAAAAACGATGTAATAATGAAATGCTCATAATGGTAGAGTAATAAGGGCAATATAGCGAAAAAAAGGATTTCATGATCAACAATGATGTAGAGAAGAGATAAAAATTATTTAGCTCTATGCCAGTAGTTCACTCTCATTGTTGTTCTAATATACAGGAATATAATGGCTGTAACAATATGACGATAATGATAATGATGATATGAGTCAATAGGTCTATGTGAACGTCTATGTTCCTATTCCTGATTAAGTTGACTCATAATAAAGTGCATATAACGAAATATTATGCAGAGGAGAGAAGAGCATACATACACTGAAGAGGTAATACTGATCATGATGATGATAATAATGGTGCATTGTTGTGTAGCTAAAATATAACGCAATGTCAGCAGACACATCAACATAAGCAGCAGCGTGCAGCGTTGTTTGTCGCTCTGTTAATATACCTTGATACCTTGTTCCCTGTTTTGTGAACTGATGCGACTTGCTGTTCAAGCGCACAGACAACTCTGATTGTTGCTGGTATTGCATTAGATTTTTTTACTTCGAGCGCAGCATCATCGTCGTTCGTTATACAAATAAAGATATTATGTAGTGGTGGATGTGTGTATATATATGGATGTTCGTGATGATGATTATGAGGAGGAGGAGGATTGTGCAATTTTTTTCTAAACTCACTGCCAGTGAGGCAAAATGGTGTGCGATGCAACTTTGCTTGCTTCTCTGCGATGAGATAACATTGCCATTTAGGATTTTTTTGTGGGGAATGATGATAATGATTATTATGGTATGAGTAGAGATATGCTTGAATATATGTACATTTCTGATAATTTTTTTATATGAAATGACTTTTGTTAGATTGTGGGTACAGCTGTTTTGTTACATATAAATATAGGAAGATTGCATACTATGATGTTATTACTATTATTATTATCTCCGCAAGTTAATGTACAATGTATGGATGGATATATATGTATGTACATATGTGGAATGCATTCATTGTCAAAAGACATAATCACGGCTCGTGCCATTAGATCAGCGCAATGCAATAGTCAGTTTTAATATATTTTTTCAGCTGAATTTAGATAAGCAAACGTGTAGTGCACTGTTAGCAAAATGTATACGTGATGATGACGATGACGACAATGACTGTAAACAAAGTGGATATGTAGTTTGTAATGTAATATAATATCTGTGTGCAGTATATAGTTTTGATTATTGCAAGGGATTGCATAAAAGTTTTTTTTAAATATATTGAACAAGAATAATGATATTGTTGGGAATGACGATGATGATTATGCGAACATGAAAAAGCAAGAAGTCAAGTTACTCTAGAAAACCGGTGTGTTCTATTATGAAACAGAAGTACTTTACTAGAATATTTTTGTCGTTACTCTGGTCATATAGGTTTTTTGTATGGTTCTTTGTTGTCGTATTGCGTTAGATTTTACAAGATTCTTTTTCAACTTTGATGACGATGATGATGCATCCGTTCTTATTGCTGCCTTTCAGGGAAAATATTGTTTGGGTTTTTCGTTGTCGCAATAAATGCTTCTACTTTGCAAAAAATATTACCACATATAATGCACCTTGTAGTCAAAACACGTGAGCATGGTTTCCCCATTGTAATCTCGTTACCTCCGGCATACTTACATGCACAGCTATTCAAGTTGACAAAATTCACTTGTCACTGCCTCCTTCCCTCCAAAAAATCTACGTTTTAAAAAGATGACTAAAAGCTTATACACTAAATTCTTGCCAAAATCTACCAAGAGCCAACTGTGTAAGTAGTGTTTTTGGCTTGCAAAAATCTTTCTTTGTTGTTTTACCAGTTTTCATGCCCGGTCTACTCTGCTACGGAGTAGCAGCAGTAGTAATAATAATGCCACCCTTACCTAGTCTACAAAGTAAACGGTGGATTGGCTTCAGCCTGCCTTTGCATACAACATACTAAACTGACTACTAGCTGTCTGCCTGCCTCCCTGCCAGTTAACTCATCGTATCCAGTCAGTCAGACTGGCAGACAATATCAGCAACAGCAAACCCCGAGTTTTTTTTTCTTTCATGCCAGCAGCAGCCAGCATACCAGCCAGTAGCAAAAAGCAATTTTTTTGCACATTTATAAAACACGTAGTTGTTGTTATACATTGTTAAATACTTTACTACAATAATAGTATGCACATAAGTAAGGAATACAGCGAAAGAACATGAAAATTGAAAACGATATTAAATGTACTCCTATTTACTGTCACTTAAATTGCACTGCGTTACTAACTCTGATAATTGCACATAATGTCAACTTGACTACAACTATACTCTGTCGATTTTTTATAGGGAAGCAAATAAAAGGATTTTCAGCTTTATTCAATGATCAAGAGAATTCCCATAATCCATAAGAATAGCACATAGCATAATATTGGAGCAAAAAGCGTATGAAAAAAGTAATGCAAGCTCCGCCGCCAATGCTGGTGGTATGATATGCGTTGCTTGCTACATCAATAATAAGTAAAGTATGTAAGTTGGTATCTAAGTTAGTAGTAAAGACGACGATGATGATGATCACGATAAAGTGTGTGTACATTCCTATACATCGGTACACATGCATAGCCGCAGCAGCAGCATCTCACATTACATCTCTCTCACATGCAAGCCTCTACATTGATGCAGGCTTCCCTTCACAATAATGAAAATCTTGAATAGCGCTATATAGCCAAAGAGTTTCCACTTTAACTCTTTACACAGCAGCAATCCAATGTTACGTTACATCGCGAGAGAATGAATGCAATGCGTTGGGTTGTACCTACGTACGCTCTTTAGCTCGCTACTCAACTACTCACTTGCTTCTTCAGCTCTCAGTTGTGTTTCACCGATCCGGCTGGAAGCACGTTGCTGTCGAATGTGTGTTTGTTCATTTTGAGAAAAGAGAAAAAACTCGGGTATATCCCTCGACACCTTTTTCCTCATATACATATATATCATTATTTGAAATAAAAAAAAACTTTTCTTCTTCTTCTTCGTCTTCTTCTTCAATCACTTGACTTTATAACTCAGTGAACTTGATATATACATATATAGATAGATATATACCTATAGACTACATAGCTATTGATACGTACTCAGACAAGTCGACAAGGAAAAACCGACTTGTCAGTCTCAACTCACTCTCAGTTGTAGAACGGTCAAGAGTCCAGTAGTGCTGGTGAGTTGGTTCATGTCAGTGAAAAACCAAGAGGAGTAGCTATATAGTAGTGTGGTCTGGTCTCTCTTTTTTCTCTCTGCTCATTGCTATAGTTGTTCAAATCAACAATTTTTAGCAGGGCATTAATAGAAAATAATATATAGCTAATCAGAAAAAAATATTAGGAAAAAACCGTTGACTAGGACACAGTCAGGACGTAGTGTCATGCATGAAGTGTGAGTGGAAGGATGGTTTAAGCTATTGTGTATTGAATATAGGGAGAAAAAACCCTATCCTAATTAAGAACAATTAAGTTTTGTTGAGGAACAAGAGGCCTCCTCCGGTGTTACAGGTGAAACAAAAAACCATTGTCAACGACAAATTATCTCTCTCAAAACCATCGATTGTGGATTTGTGACAGTTGATTTTCTCCACACTTTTTTGGATTTTACCGAAAGGAATAACAATTCAATATTTCTCGGTTTTGTGTTTGCATCTTTAACTAATTGCCAAAATAGAGCAATTTATATTTACAACAAAAAGCAGCAAGTGTTTAGTTGTTCATGTGCGTGTCACCTCTGTTATTCATTGACGGGGCACATTGAGTATCTACATTCTGCTTTTTTCTCTTGATCCTCTACTTTTTCTTGGAGAATATTTCTTTATACCAAGTGGATTTTGTGTGCTGTGGTTTTGATGCACTGCTCTCTATCCCTGTCATCAAAATTCTTGCTTCTTCTTTAACTCTAGAAAACTTTCTCAGCTGCTGTTACAGCGGACAGGGAGAAAGAGAAAGTACCTAAGAGTCTGAATAGAGAAAGCAGTGCATGAGGTGTTTGTTCTACACTTGCTGTGCATCAGGTTCTCTCACGTGTGTGCTAGAACTGAATGAAAAGCATGTTCTTGCCGATCATTACGTGTTGTATGGTTGTCTCATCTACAGCAATTCAAGTCACAAAACATAATTACCGTTGTGTCGAGTCCGACTTACCGTCAGTATTGGATTTTTAGGAGTATATATTTTTGTTAGGGATCTCAAATAGGAACATATTATATTCTTCTTCTTGTTCGACTTTTACCTGGTGTTGTTATAACTTTATCGGAACTGATGTTTAGGACTGATGAGATCTGTGAACTTTAATAAACTGTGCTTGTAGTTTTAAATGTACAATAATGGGAGTATTGCTTGAGGAATGTACTACAAGTCCTAATATTGCTGGTCATGCAAGTGTTGAAACGATGGATCAAGCTTTAAACTTTTCCACATCGTCATCAGAAAACAATAATACAAAGGATTCTAGTGTAATTAACGGTTGTGTTAGTACAAGTAGTAATAATAATATTAGTAACAAAATGGAGATTAGCTCATTGCCGAGTGCTGTCAACGGTGAAGGTCACCATCACACTCTTCAAAGGAGCAGCAGTCCAAGTGGAGCGTTGGCCCTTAACTTGAAAACTGTTACGGTGTCTGGAGGAAGATCACGGAGTCCATCTCCATCTCCATACGATCAACAAGAGTCTCAGCATTCCCCTAATAACTTTTCTAGTACCAGTAGTAACCCCAGTAGTAATAATAACAATAGTAATAGCCGATCGCTAAAAGCATCGTCAGCACCGTCTTCTCCTTCGTTTTCCTCCTCCCACACAAATCCGTCTTCATCTCCAGTAGTCAGTAACAACGACAACAACGATCAGAGTGACTCTGCCACAAACCTGAGCACTTCTGGCCGGGAGACAGTCATGAAGTCCCCACCAGTTCCAATCCATCCAAAACGCCGTCATCTGAACAGTCTTGCCCATCATCATCACCATAACAATTATGCTGGGCAGAGCAGACGAGTGGCAAGAGAGGATTCTTACCAATCTCTCCATGACGAAGAGCCACATGATCTTCATCACCATAGTAACATTCATCACAACTCACATCACGAGGAAGATGGTGTCGACGCTCCATCATCTGAATCCGAGGAGACGGAAGTCGCTCTCGACTTGAGTTGTCACTCGAAACGAAGCAGAGCTGTCATCGGCCACAGCCGAGATATTGAGAACAACAACAATGTGGTCAGAGACTTGTCTTCTCACCACCGGCGTCACCATCAGCTCTCGACAAGCTCCTCTAAATCATCCTCCTCATCATCTCTCTGTAGTGACTCCATTTCTCCAGTCGCTATGCTTGCCGCTGCAAGGTCAGCCGCTGCTGCAGGCATTCCACCATACATTTTTGACCATCGCGACAGTTACGAAAGGGACTCTAGTAGTCCGCAGGATTCGGATGATTCCGATGGTCAACCCATGGATCTGGGAATTAACCCTAAAGCGTACAAAAAGTCTCTAATGAAGAGATACCGTAAGTACCAAATCGTCATAATTGACTTTTACTTTTACTACGATAGCATACTCCCTCTTTCTAAATATTCTCATGACAACATCAGCAGAAGTTTCAACAAAAATAGGTCGCTCTAAATATTCCTGCATGCATATATAGTTTCATACATTTCCGTAATAATAATGAAACGACCTTCCGGTTCCGGAAGCTCGTCGTTTTTGTCACTCGACATTTTATTTCCTTCATTCATTCCTAGTCACGCTAATTGATCCAGTTCATGCAACGAATGTATAATGGCGTCTGCTGTGACGACGCTATTTGTTATGATTACACATTTCTAACAAGTATATCCACTTTCATTATACTTGTGCAAAGTTGCAACAAGCCGTGTATATTATTATTATATGCCAGACTTGTGTTTATATGTACACGTTATCACCGTCCTGATCATGAAATACAGGATATAACAAAGTGTCAGTATGGCTCTCATTGTTGTTGCTGGTAGTCATAGGATAAAAGTAAATACACGACAGTGTTGCTGTTACCAGCAAACATTGATTGCGCCATCGGCAGCAACATCATTATCATCAATATATTACTGCAAACTAAGTACACTTATATATCTACCTTTTTCTCTATTTTGAATCCTAAAAGTAACATCACGTTTCCCTTATGCAAACAGTTTTCACTGTCACATCCACACACAAAAATTCTCATTGTCAAAAAGCGTGTGGTGTGTGTGATGGTTGATGTTTCTAATGGATGATCAGAGCACAAAAAGTTTCATCATCACCATAAAATTCACACATATAACGCAGACATATAATAAGAATATAAATACATATATGCATGCCACATCGTCGAGGTAGCCATGCTAAAAATATATATGTATTTTTGTTCAGATTCCACACACAAGCAGATTTCCTATGATGACAGGAAAAGGAAATAGGGTGTGAATTTTTTCCCTTTCAACGAGTCTGGTGGTTGTACATAAAAAAGAAAACGATTTTTAATGGATTTAACGCCTAAAATATTTCTACATGTGTTAATACCACTGCAGCAACTCCTGCTAATACAAAGTATTATAGGCAATAATACCACAGACAAACAACATGTTTTCGCAGTGACTTCCCAATTTTGATTTTCTGTGTTTTTACACAAAAAAAGTGAATTTGCTTGTGAATTATTTCTTTCTCAGGTTGTCTGCTGGCATCTGAACTGAAAGTTTTTTCAAGTTACTACACGGATACACATGTATGCATTTTATGCGCCGAGTGTAATAATGTATATCAATTCATTCATCCACGCATCTTTCTCAATGATGCATCAGCAGCGGAGATGCAGAAAAAAAACATGGCAAATTTTTCTTTCAGTTTTACGTATGCAGAAAAAAAATCAGATTCCCTTTCAACATGACCTAGAAATGAATGTGCAATTTTTTCCTTCTAACAGGCTGTTAATGTATATGTGTGTATCTACATCAGATTCACAACGTAGATTGCTATTTCAAAAAAAAAGTTTAATTTGGTGGTAGAGAGACTAGATTTATTGATAAAGATGCAGTTTTATTGTTATTATTATGGTGCTATATATACTCCTGTTAATGCTACCATTTATTTGTTTTATGATTATACTTTTTTTGAAACAGTGATTAATTACTATGACGGTGGTACTACTGCTTCTGCTCCTTTTGCTCCCAAAAAATTAGGTCTGATGAAAGAGAGAGTAAAGCAAAATCGCTACAGATGTAAATGCAATATAATGTAATGTTACTACCAGAACTACATAAATAGTTTAGATGATAAATTTTATACAAAAAAATTTGTTGTGTTCTAGAAAAAACTGCAGTGATGTGTTCTATATAATTAATTTTATAGTGTTTCTAAAAATTGCATATGCCTTTTAGCAAAAGATACATAAATTACTAGCGCGTTTTTATAACACGATTTTTTCTGTGTGTGTGTGCAAGCTACTACATAGATACATAAATATATTAAGGAAAAGGAAATTAAAAGATTTACATTTAAGATTATTTTTTAAAAGAAAAAGATATTTTTCTAGAGATTTGTTACAGATTTTATTTCTCTTTTGGAAGGAGATTCATTTCAAATGATATAAAAAAATTAAAAGGGAAGTCCTGTGTATATTCTTATATTATATCTTTAGGTACATATAAATGCTCGGCTTGTTTGGCTTGTAACTGTGGCTAACAAAGCCAAAACTGATGTGTTATGTGGGTGCATAAAATGCATAACTGTGCTCTTTTCTTTCATATTCACTTTTCCTTTTTCATGGCGATATTTTTTTAATCAGAACATTTATTTTCAATGAGTGCCAAAATATAAGTCATATCATCATCGTACCTTATTTCATTCACTTAATGACATGTAATGTCGAACAAGACGAGAAGTATATCGGTGAGGGATAAAAAAAGCTGGTAAAATGCATGCAACACGTACACGCATGCATACAATAATTTCTCCGGAAACAAAACAGAGCACAACGGCATTGATGAGAGTGCTTGGTGATGATGATGATGATCATAGCAAAGCTGAATCTTTAACGAAATGACGATGGGCGAGTGCGATCAAGATGATGAAGTTTTTTCTGTACTGATTGTACAACAAGAAGAAGGAGACGCATGGTGAAATACTGAGCGAGATATGTACCCTCTGATAAAAAAATGAAGAGATCAACACTGTCTAATCGTGATAAACTTGAACAAAAAAACGAGAGAATAAACTACAAAAATTCAAGCTAAACCAACGGCTTCAATAGTACTGCTACCTGTTATTTAAAAAACTATTTTGGTCGTCCCTTTTGGATTCACAGATATAAAAGCAAAGTAAGAAGGAATGCAATGTCATCCTCTTTTTCTTAAGTGTTATGTGGAGTTTTCCACAATTTATTTTACCTTGTGGTTCTGCCTGGTTGATATGGTAATTCCATCATCATCACGAGGAAATGCCAAAGTTAGTAAAAAATTGGTGTATAAAAAGTGTATCAACTTTTCCTTTGCTACTACTATAGCCACCTTTTCCACTGACACCCCTTTCCTGTTTTATTCTTTTCTTTTCAACAGGAAAAAAATCTGCAGTCTTTTTAAAAATAGCTAATATTATAATAGACTCACGTACTTAGCACACTGATGCGAGTGTGTATGTGCAAGTGCCGTCATCGTCATAAAAATTGTTACACTTGCTTACTCGAAGAAAGATAAAAATATGTTGATGCTGCTACTCTATGCACGTATATACGTGTAGATCTTCCATTCTTACTAGTTGAAATAGACAAATTGCTCTTACTTATCTTTTAATACAATATGTGCAACAATGAAACATTTTTGTGTGTACACACCAACATCATTATTAAGACGCTTACCGCTGTGCTCTTAAGAGAAATAACTTGTACTTTTCATCATTATCCTCAGCATCTCTGATTGAATAAAAATCATGATGAAGAGCGCATGAAGGCTGGCAAGCCAGCAAAAAAAAGAAGGAAAAAGGTAGCTTCTTACTTGCCTGCTCACTGTTGAGAAGTCAGTAAAGTCACTGTCGTTTCGCCTCGTTGAGTTTTTCACTGCACATCGTCATCATCATCGTCATCTTAGCGTACTATATTTTTGCTGTTGCTATTTCTTGGCTACTACATGCAATGGCATGATAGTGGCACTGACTGACTGGCTTGCATCTACTTCTCTTCTTGCAATCATGATGCATGGTACCTTCCACCTTCTCCTCTTCTTCTTCTTCGCTTGAGAAAAGTACGAAATGAGCGTAAAAATACATGCTGCAAAGTCACCGAGTGTAAAGCAGAAAAAAGTACAAGTAGAAGGAGAAGAAACTTGAATAGTAAAATCACAAACCACACTATTAAAAAAGTGCATCTTCCCATTATTATCAACATTTACGCCTAATGTGTTTTATCATCATTCTTTTTCTTTGCCACTGCTCCATCATATTACGCTGATGATAATAATGTTATTCTATTATTATGATATATATAATTCTCCCACACAACTGCCGCTTGTGGTGGTGGTATTACTGCAGCAGAAGAGTGAGCCCTTTTTGGTTACGAAAATGGGGTGACCTGCTTCCTTACCTTGCAGTGATGATGATGATGATGATGTTGAAGATGATACACCAATTTCTTCATTCGATAAATTATAAACGCACTTTTGCTATATATAAAACTTATGCATGCATGCGTGCATCAAGTGAGTCAAGTGCATCATCATCAATTTACTAGAATCATATCTTCTATTTTCCAAAAGAGAGATTTTGTTACACCACCAGCATTACTACCACCTATTTTTAACATTTAGTCTTTCTCTTTCTTCTCACGCACTGTGAGTATGCTATACTGTATAGTCATACCTATTTATCAACATCATCAATGTAGTAGGCAGGTATCCAAGGAAGACGTAAAAAAAGGAAAATTTTTCTTTCGTTGCCTATTAAACGGAGAACCTGATTTACTGCTGCTTCTGTAATCTGTAAAACATATAAGTTATACAGCATAATATTATCGGTATGTATAAATAGATCATATATGCTATGCAGTGTGTATATGTATATCGCCATCAATCAGCAAGATCACGATGATGATTGAGGCATGAGCAAAAATATGTTTTTTGTAAAACCGCACATGCATAACATGAAGAGTGGTAGTAGAAGTAGGAGTGTAAATGGGCAAGTGAAAGATGAGCAAGGTAGACAGAGAAACAGACGATGGTGGAATTGTATGAATGCAACTCTTTTGTAAGCTTATGCACTGAAATGCATTGATTAGCGCTATATACATTTATAAGAATTACTGCTGATTCTTCTCCTTTTTTGGGGAGATGTATGGTATCGATTAATGCTTCAATTTGAAATAATTCTTTGAAAAAACGTGTAATCTCTGTATGTATATTTCGCCAGCTTCCCCTTTCAAGTAGTCATTTCTACAGATAATTCACACCACCACGTTTTTCCTTTGCATGCTTAACTGAGCTTGTAGGGAAAGTAAAATCCTATATTATTATTGTTATTATTATGATATTTTTTTGCAAAAAAAATCGCTTTTTTGTTGTAGTTGAGCTCATTCAAACAACAAAAATAGGTTAGATTGATCGTTTTGATTGAAGAAAGGGAAAAAAGAAGAGCCATTTTTATTATTATTATTTATTCGTTTGTGGTGGCTTTAAATAGTAGTCAATATTGTATTTACTCAAAGCTGTAAAAGTATATATTTTCTCGAAAAAAATGCATGCCTATATATTTGGCGTATTATGTGGATAATACAATTATCAAGCTTATCATTGTACGAGCGTAATAGCAAATATTGATATATATGGCCTGATAGCAAGTATTTCTCTTTCAAGACTAGTTCCTCAAACGAAAAATTTTGTTTTCATTATTAACCGACCGAGACCATTTAAAATTTATACAAATATAAATACATACATACGATGGAAGAAATTACAGTATGAATAATAATATTAAATACTAACGACTAGGAAAAGGTAGATATTAGACTAGCAAATGACAACGAGGACGATTGCAGTGATAATTGTGGCGTGGTACATATTGGTAATGACATTATTGTACAAATCAGTAGTAATGTTTAACACACCTTTCAGACAAATTTTTCAACAAGGCCAAAGACATTATTAATACTTCTTACTTCAACCATACAACTGCTGCCATCATCATATTCACTAAGGATGTTTGGTCATCCATCCGTCATCATTATGTCGCTTACTCAAGTTGTTTGCCGAGCTGACTAATTTCCCGGAAGGGGTATGCTTCTGGTTTTGCTGAGTGACGACAAGAGCTTATAAGCTTTCGATTTAGAAATAGAACTACAATACATATAGGCATTATTGCAGACAGCCAGAAAGTGTAAGTTTTGTATAGTGGTGTGCATAATGGAAAAAAATAATATGTCGTTGTTATAGCAACGTTAATAATAATAACACTCCTTCTCGCTCCTCTCACACAATTATGATTATCACCATTATCGTCACTAGCTTCTATCATATTTAGTCTTTTCATGTTTCTATATAATAACAGTATGTCTATGTAATATATAACATTCCAACATCTAGGTACATAAGTAGATAGATTATTTGTTCACTTTGGAAATAAAACAGGAACACAGACATATAACAATAAAAGCAATCCAGAAGCACTTGTCATGTGCTTATTATATGTTAGTGTGCTATATTTTTTCTATCTCTTTAAATTATTTGTTTCGCTGGTTACTACTATCAATATTTTATGTCAAAATTCAATAATATTCTATTTTCAATTATATTGGCGGTTGTGGTGGTGGTAGGTTCATGTAGTCATAAATATATGCATGACATGTCATAATAGGCATGTAATGAAACGACAGTACAAGCAGGGAGGAAAGCAGCAGCAGCAACAACACAAATATAGTTAACCATGTTATGAAACGAGCATGACAAAGTGAGAGAGAGAGACAGGAGGAAAGGTTTTGAAGGTCAAACAAGTTGACAACGTTTGACATATTACAACTATAGTTTTCTGTATGAACGTCCTTTTTCCTTCCACTTTAGCATATCACACCAGTACACACACACACATCACTCATTCTCCAGTGGAATATAATATTATAGCAAACACGGCAGGAACTATATAACAACTGCTAATATGACAAACTAGCAAATCATCGAAAATCCATAGAGATGATGATAATGATGATGACGACGGGACTATTATTATTTTTGCTAGTCTCTGTGTGTGTCTCTTACTATTACTTCTCCATTTCTGTCCCACTGCCTGAAAATTATAGCTTATTATTATTATTGTTATTTGAAAAGCGCTTCAATTGAAAAGCTCGCTTTTTTGGCAGACCGTTTGTCTATCTAAATGCACGCTCGTTGGAATCGCTACACACAAATTATTTAAATGTATTCAGAAGTAAAGGCAGAATGGCATAATAGTGCACACAGTAGACTAGTAACGATTATTTGCTTCGGTTAGTCAAAAGGCTGGTTTTGTGCGTAGTTTATGTGTGTGTGAGTGAGTTAGAATGCGATGATGATGATGAGTTGGCCTTCAATTTCATACAATTTGTTGGAATTGTAGTGTAGCAATACAAAACTGGTGGTGATGGTAGTGGCGCGGTAGAAAAAAATTGTCCCCTTCAGTGAATATACAACCTATATAAGTAATTGCTTATAGTGGTAGGGCGGAACTGTTGCTGATTGATATTATTACAGAAGGAAATTTATAATTTAAAAGCTTGATAGCAAAACGCTCCCATATCCCATCATCAGTGCCTTCATCAGCGTCACATGCGTTATTAAAAAAGATTTATAGTATAGTCATTTTGAAAATCAATTAATTCGAACAATAAAAAGCCTGAATGTGAAATCAAGTACTTATATAGTTTGTTTTGAAAATTTGCTCAGAAATTGGCATATAAATATATCAGTGCTGGAGGAATTTGAAAGCACATACCTGCGCATTTCTTTCTTGTTAGGCAACAGTCAGAAAAAAACCAGGGTTATAAAAATGATTTGATGATGATGACGACGTGAAAACCTTCAAAATGAAAAATCATCATGTTTTCAAAATGATAATACGAAACGAAGGAGAAAAAAGTCAAAGGTAATAATAAAAAGCATAATGTCGTCATGTGTATGTATGAGAATTTGTAGAACCATCCAAGTATCCATAATGGATAAAATGACGCTAGAATGAATGAATAAATAATGGAGAAAGAAAGGGAAGTGGGTATGTACGTTAGGTAAGTGGATGATAGCAGTGGCGGATACGAATGTAGGTATGTAGGTATGTCTACAGGGAAAAGGGACATGAAAAAAAAGAAGAGTGAGGAATGTGGGTAAATAGTAGCGAGATTGGGTTAGTCCATGATTGAGAAACTAGAGGAAAGGATAGCAAGGTCACGAAAATGAAAAAAAAATAATAAATTTCTCTTACTGCCTTGGCTTTGGCTTTGACTTTACAACAATTGTAATAGTAGTAGTAATACATATTATACCATCAAGTATGTTTGTAGATGCTCTGGAAACAAACTTTACCTATATACCTACATACCTAATATACCTTACGAACTGTGCGGAAGGATAACATTAAACTATGATATAGCTGAAACTGACTGATAGTAGTACTCTTCACTCTGTCCTTCGTGTTTGCTGGGCGTGTGACCCTGGGACAGTGTCTGGCTGGATTGGTTTTCCTTTGTTTTTCTTTTCCTCTCTCTCTTTGTGGTGTAGGCACGTTTGTTCACGTTTCTATCCACGTTTGCTAACTGCACACTATGATTTTCCTTTATATAATGCGGCCAGGTCTTATCATCAGCTAACAACTACCCTGCTTGTTACTTTGGCGGAGTAATAGCGCAATCAATTATTCAGTAATTTGTTTTACGTGCGACTTACCCGGAACCGCTACCATTCCTCCTCTTTAACTATCACCGCTCTATCTCTTCAACAAAATGCTAGGTATTTTACTCCCAGCCTGTCAAGTATGTGTGATATTTATGCAAAGTGTCTTCCTATCTCTATGCCTATATTTTTTTTCTTGCCAGCTCAACAAGACTTGTAGTATCCTATATGCAATTATCATAATTACCGTAAAGCAACCTTATCATTAGCAACCTTGCATTGAAATTTTTTTTCATCTTATGCATTCCTCTCTATTTTTGGTACTATTCCAGCTTAATAGCCTTTAATAGTAGTCTACTTGCTCTATTCAATTTTAGCTGTTATATGTATGGTTCATTCTTGCTACTTTATATGTACAATATATTCCCCTCATTGTGGTGGTGCATACTTGCTTTATCATTTAAATCTACTAATTCCATCAACAAACAAGTAAACAAGATACAAGTTGTTGGGGTAGCAACCGAGAAAAACGATGCGTAGCATTGGACACTTTTCTCAAGAGTATCACAAATATCTCACTGCTATTATTAATTTTGAAAGGGAAGTGTGTACAAGCTGCTGGCAAGTTGTACTATGATTACGAAATGAAATGGAAATGTGGGTTGAATGAAAATGAAATTTTGTGGATTTCTAGGTTATACTAATATTTTCACGCTTTGTTTACTTTTGTTGTTGTGGTGGTGGTAGACAGATAAAAGAGCTTGTCGAGAGAGATAAAAACATTTTTGTTTTTCATTTGATAAATGTGAAGTCCGACACATATGATAAATGTTTATATATATGGGTTTACCTTACATGTAAATTTTTCATTTTTCTGTACAAAGAATTGTTAGCAGTAATTTGCAAAATTTTTTATATATAATTGTATGGACAATATACCCGTTTTATTTTTCTCAGAAGGTTCTAATCTGGCAACTCTGGTAATTATTGTTTTAAACGCAACTGCAATTTTCTCAGTGATTTACGTAACTAAATGATTTGGGTAAATAGTGCCGCTTAATTGTAATTCAATAACCGTATTGATTTTCCCATTTATTTGAAAGCAATAGGAAAATAATTGAAAATCGGCCTCTTATAATTAAACTGATCGGTTTAAAACACTTTTTTAAATGCCCTTTTCAAACAACGGCGCAGTTGTTCCATGTAACTATTTTTTACTGTCTGCTTTCAAATGGCACAGAGGTCATTCAGCCATAATGCATAAAGCTTTCTAGAATCCATGTTTTGCTGTGTCATTATTGTCATCGTCGCCGTCTCATTTTTTGCTTAATGTTCTACTTTTACTAAAACTTCATTTAAACATGTGCAGTATAAATAAGCTCGTTTTTTACAACAATGGGAACTTTTTTAGAAGATTTTAAAATTTGCATGAAAATGATTCAAACAGACTTTTGTTTCATTGACTCGACTACAGAACAAGAGCCACAGAAAAAAAATCAGGCCATTTTTTAAACGATTGAAAGAGAGAAGCGTCAATGATAGGGTTGATCAGTCATTTGGGCCGTGTAATCATGATGACGAAGGATGTTGATAGTGGTGGCGGTAGTAAGTGGTGGCTATGGGGATGATGTTATAGAAATCACCATCTTTATCAATTTTTTGCGGTAGTAAGTTTGGTGGAAAAACTGTGTACAGAGGAAATTGGAAAGCCACATTGTTAGTTTGAAGCACGTACATCTTCTGCTTCCATTTTAATCGCATTTTATCAGCTATGAACTTGAGATAGAGAGAATATTTGCTCCACTTTATAAAAAGATAGTTTTTTTGTGCAAAGACATGAATTGGGTATCAATACAAACAATGTTTGTCAAAGCTGATTATCATCATTCCCTACATCGCACATAATGGTCATTAGCTGTGCCTTTTCAAGTTTTTTTTTGTGGGAAGGAAAGTATTGTTTACCATAACCTGGAATAATAATAATGAGATTATAACGTAACGAAGGAGTACTTACCTATGGCTCATATTTATATTGATTAATTCTATTTTTGCACACAGCATCCTTGCTATTCAAAAAAATAATCCGTGTCTCCACTTGTTCCTTCCTTCAAGGTTACTACTCAACGCGAGATGAAAAAAGATGAGTTTTCAGTGAAAAGGAAATTATAAAAGAGTAACAAAGGATCAAATCCAATAGTAGCGATTTTTACGTCCAATTCCCTTTCCGTCACAGGTTTAGGTACATAATACATTAATTTTCTATATAGAAAAAAAGCAATAAGGAAGAGGCTGTCATTATTATTATTGAGCATATTATCGTCTGGTTGTTTAGGTATATAAACTTATTTACGTGCTGAATTCAAACTTCTCTTCAAATCCCTCATGACAAGATTGGTGAGCATGAGCAGCGAGTGTGTAAAACTTGTTGTTGTTATCGATACTCTTGTAATATTTTGTATCGAAAAAGTTTCAAGGAAAACCCTTGAAGCAAAAACAAGCCAAGATGAGATATTTCAGTTTTGAAAGGAAAAGAATGGTAGGAAAATCAACTCACTTGTGTGTGTGTGTTGTCCTCGTCGTCATCAACAGATAAAGTTGCTCTATATAACTATATTACACATCGCTTCTTCATCTATTAATAGTAGGCCGAGTTGGAAGGAAAACCCTTTTGCCAGTACTATTATTACCTTCATTTACCATGCTTCCTTCTTTCTTCCTTGGCCTTGTCTTTTAAAGACCCATTAAACCCAACTCACATATTGATTACCTTTGTTATCATTGGAGCAGGTTCCGTTGGGAGCTCTACATTGTTGACAATAATCCCCTTGTAAAATGAAATCCTTCCTTGCCTTCAATCTTACTAGTAAATACCAAATATTATTGAAAAGGGGCCCTTATTAACCCAAAATTGGATATTCATAGATGCATGCCTTGTTTTAAAGGTAAAAAGTCAACTCATTTTGATGGAATGACAGGTTATGTGACGTGGGCGTTATATATGCCCGTGTAAAATTCATAACATGGCAACAACAACAAGAGGCTCGTTTAAAAAATCTCATCACCTATTATCCCCTACCAATTGTGATACATTATACATTATGCAAACGCAGCATATCAGTGTTATTGATTTCCGTTTTTAATTAATACATGAATAGACGGGGAGGGCAGCCCTCTTTGCCAATATATTTATTATTGCGCCTTGTCTACCAACCTTGCCTTTTAGACCGTGTATTGTAACCGTCAGGACTAGAACAAGAGTAGAGCAGTAGTGTCAGGCAGAAAGGAAGAGAGCGAGAGAGAAAGCCAAGAGAGGAAACCCCTTCCACTCCAGGACAGTTAGCCTTGAAATTCCACTGACTTGTCTGTGTGTTGTAGAAAGCTTCTCTCCCTCTCTTTCTCTCCGTTTATTGCACAAGCACACAGGGCTTTACGTTACTTTATGTTCTGTTGTTGATAGTCGTAGTGGTGGCGGTGATGGTGGTGTGGCAGTGTCCTTGTAATATTACAGTTGTCTTTTTTACTCCGTTTTGCACAACAGTATTACTATCGTACCCCGTGTTATACAAAATAAACACATACGTTTGTATTAGGTGGTGGTGGTAAACTTATTGAAAAAAAATCACCTTCAAGCATCCTTCCTTCTCCGATGTCGGTGCTCTCTAACATGTACGTACGTATATATCCTTAGAAAATTGCCCGAATGTGTCCATATGCACACGTTTCCTTTTTTTTAAAAAAAAAAGTCAGTATAAAGGCCACCTGTAATGGATTCTCTATTCTTTTATTGTCCACTACATTCTGTTTTTTTTTCTTTTGTAATGTCATTAAAGGATGAAAGGGATGAATGATCCCTTTTTATTACATTATATCCTTTTTTCACCGTTATCTTTTGTCCAGTCACACTCCATTAAAATAATGAATCATTTTGTTTGGATATGACTATATATATAATATACACCTCATAGGATACATCGTTATAAAGCTGTAAATTACAGTAGTATGGACGCGGAGGAGTTACCTTTGACTTTTTATTTTTACAAGCTATTCGTGTGTCCATGGCTAAAATATAATGCGTGTGAAATGCTTTATCTTTTTTTTGCACAAAAGGGAAGAGGAACAAACTGTTCCTTTTTTTAAAAGAAGAAAATACGAGCGTCATTTTCTTCTATTGTACCTTTAATAATAGACAATGTAAAAAGCTTGTCTTGTTCATCATCATCAACACCATCCTTTCCACGTACAACAATCCATTTAAAGTAAGCACCATTACCTAGCCTTGAACCCAAAATAAAAAATAAAAGAGTTACGTCTATTCCAATGTGTACATTTATACTCATGTATCTTTTATTATGTAGGCACATGTACATTATAAGGAGTATTATTAGACAGGAAGATGTGAGAGGAAATTGCATAGGAAAAAAGCAAAAGTCCAAGTTAATACGGATGGTCGGTCTAGTCTGTCGGAGAAAGAGGGAGAGAGAGAGAGTAATCAAAAAAGAAATGGCTGAAATGGTTCTTGTGAAGTAGGCAAGGTTTCTCCAGAAAATGAACATTGCATTTTCTATGTAGGGCGGAAGGAAACAGAGTTTTTTCTTGCTTCCTCCTTTCTCCTCTCTCCTTGTAAATGTCGGGCAATGATAATATGTACCAGTAGTATTAGTAGTCGCCGTCCTTCCTTGTCGTGCTAGTAGCACTTATGGGTACGATCGTCTACTCCCAAAAACGTAGTAAACCTATATAAAAAACTCTACGTCTTTTGCTACTTTAGCTGTTTCTACTACCAAAACCAGAGCGCATTTGCGAAAAAAACAGTATGCTTGCATGTACAGTTTCGAATGAATGATTATACGTATTGTGTGAGTTTGGCGAGGAAAAAGAGCGAGCGAGTTCTCTTCTCTGCTGGATTAATGAATGTTTCACCGACTGGGAAATGACGGCTGGTATGTGTATGCCTACATGCATGCATACTGTAATAATAGTGCGATGGAGGAAAGAAGTTACATACGAAATGTTTCGTTATCACTACTGCCACTACTGTATACTTCAACTCAGTCACTTAGGTACTCGTGTGTGTAGCAGTGAACGCATACATAAATATACTAAAATCATTCGTCGTACCCTCTTTCCTTTCATCATGTTTCATGCAAAACATGAGTCTCAAGTGGTCTCCCATTGTATGTGTGTGAGTTGTGCAACGGAGTGAAAGGCGAACGAAATGAAATGAGCTTCTCACTCACGTGTGTATGCAACTTGTGCAGGGAAACATGAGTGGGATAGGGTGTAGTATGTGTGGATAGAGAGAGAGGAGAAAAGTGCAGGTATATAGAGAGGAACACGCATATGAAATAAAAAGTGTGAATAGAGAGAAAGCTCTATCCATAATAGTCTTTCTTGTTATTTGCCATCCACTTACCATCAACGTTACTAGACGTATTGTAAACTGTAGGATATGTAATAGTAGGCGAATGTTTATATACAAACAAGAAGTTAGCGTGTGTGTGGATAGTGGAGATATGCTGTAGAAGGGGAGGGATGGTATAGAGAAAAGTCCAAAAATAGTTTAACATTTATTACATGTAATTCTATCGGGGCCTTTGACGTCATTCCAGTAAGGGAAAAGGAAAGAAGGAAGAGAGAAAGAGTTAGATCGATAAATGTAATAAGACTGTAAAAACCCGGGCACGAACTAGACCCAGACCTACTTGCACAACAGGAGAAAACTTGGTATAGATACTAAATAATGGGATGGTAGAAAGTATAGGGTTGTAGTATATAGTGGAGGAATGCATTTATTCATGAAACTGTATGCCTACATACACACATACGCTTACTATAAAGAAAGGTATGCGCATATAAAGTGCAAATATATTATCAGGCAAGGAGGACACTCATATATTCTGAATGCAATGATAAAAGTTAGATACGGTGTACAAGGTCCTTTTCCCTCTTTCTCTCTCATGTCTGCTTGCACACACAATCCCGCTTCCTACTTTCTGCTCCAGGCATCTACAATCCTCTATTCGCTGTTTACACAAGAAGGAAAAGCGGACTTGAGGTACTTCTGTACCAAGACGACGATCATTGTATCCAGACTCATCATGGTAATATAAACGAATTGTGTAACGTGGCGTGAACGTGAGCGGCGAGGCCAAAGCCGTGGTAGCAGATAGTCAAAAACAGAAAGATGTTCCTTTTTCTCTTGTCTGTACCACTACTCTACTTCAACTTCACCACTCACTCACATTTCGCTCGTCCTTTTACTTACTAGACAGTCACATGATGCGTAGTTATTATATCGGGGCGATATGAATATGAATATGTATATGAATATGAATAGTACTGGCTATGCTGTATCTTTGGTTAAAAATGGAATGTGCCCAAGATGGAATCCGCTCCGCCGTACATTAGACTACGAGCAAAATGCTCCTGGGAAGAGGAAGGAAATGGAAACCGGGTAAAGGGGACAGACTTTCCATTTATTATACATTACATCTCCCTAACAGGATGTTGCCTACATCTTATAACTAGGTATATATATAGCCACAGCAAAAAAAGTAATTCCAAGAAGTACGTTCTCTTTCTCTAAAAAATCTTGGAGGAGAAAGGGAGCCAGAAGAGGGCTGTCAGCTGGAAAGCATGCTGGCATAGTAGTGTTTTAGGCACTGGCTATATCCATTAATCCTTGGCAAATTCTTAACTTATGTAAGCCTAGGTTAGGGCTCTTATAAAAATGTTACTACAACTACGACTTTTTTTACTAACTTTCTTTTTCCACTTTGTACATTTTACCGACCGAGTTACTACGGAGCCCTACTTTTAGGCCTACAGCGATCCGCATCCGTATGCCTGCCTGCACGTATGCATTGCTTGTTCCAGATTGGCAAAATCCGCTTGAATGCATGAAACTAGAAAAAAGAGCGAATAGAGAGTAACAATTTTGTAGCCGTAGTAGGAGTTGTATATTTTATGTACATATCTACTCCACTATTATTATCTGAGTGACTGGCTGGCTGGCTGCTTCTGCTGTGAGGATGATTATGACGATGCCTTGTTCACTTTGTTCTCTCTTCCGTGAGCGTCAAGGTTAGTCCCGCCATGTACTTTAGAGACTGCACACACACGATTTACAACAACAGATACTTACATCACAGCATGCTCTTCTTTGGGAGAACATGGAAGAGAAAAAATACGTCTGTTGCTGTCATCTACATATTCTGTCGTGTCTTTCCCGGGAGCTTTTCTCCAGTGCACAATATTTACCAGACATGTTGCAATATCGTCATCATCCTCAAAGGCCTTCTACTCGGCTGGAGCCTTTACAGTTTAATACGATGGAAGAAAAAATTCTCTATTTGTTACTATCGTCATCGTCCTTCCCATTTTTTCTTCTTTCCTGTATTTTAAAATATTTGTAATATTCGTCGATATACATACCTTCGGCATTTGCCCTTTTATTTCGCATTGCTTGTACCAATTTGAGAACCTCGGAATGATGGAAAAATTAGAGCATGTGCTCTTTTCTCTCTGCTCACATACCTCTCATATTTTTACATTTATACTGTAAAAACTTTGTGTAAGGTAATGGGTTGCCTTGAAACTTGGCTAGAAAATCCCATTGGAAGTAGAAATGTATGACCTCGGATTCCCTCTCAGTAAATTTCCACTTCTTTCACTGGCGGATAGAGGAAAAAAGGGAAAGGGAATAGAGGAGAGAAAGCGAAAAGATCTGGTAGAGAACCACAGCCTGTAGAGCGGATGGACGGATGTTGTGAAATTAATACGACATGAATATAACATGGAGTAGGAGGCAAAGCCTCTTTCCCGGATGAAGCGTTGTATCTTCCAAGGTTACCTATATACTTACACCGGATGGCATACATTTATATAAGTTTTACAATTTCACAATTTCTCTTTGTGTTTGTACTTTCGTCAGTCTGCCTGCCTGCCTTTCTCTTTGATTCTCATCTTGTTCCCTGGAGAATCCAACTCCACATACCTACTATTTATATAACGCGGGGTATATACACATCCAGGGTTTCTATCCATTTTCCCATCTTTTACCTATCACTCCATAAAAAGCATATTGTGCAGAGGGAATATGGTGGAATGCTCGCTGTTCCGCACAGACCCACTTTTCTGATGGGATGTTTCCTTCTTTCCCCTCCCTTGTGATATGATGATGACTGGAGGGGAACTTTCCAACACTGCGTATAAGTATATGCTTGTGTTCATGTTGTATTGTGTACCTGACGGGAAAAAGGACAGGACGTCAAGTGAAAATGAAAATAGGGAAAAGAGAGAGGAAATGGGCTTGCTTTTGTTCCGGATGGAAATTCATATTAACCTATCTGGAAAAAATAGACGTGCGTTTTCTTTGCTTGCATGCATGCCTCCCTCGATATATATACATTCACGAGTGGGTGTGTGTACTTGTACTTACTCTTGTTACTTTGTTCGCTTTATTGGCACAAACTTACCTACTAAAATGTATTTTTATTTGGGTCTTTTCCTTTTTAGTCCCACGAATGAGTTGAGTGAATGAGTGAATTTTTTTCACGTCTGCTTCTGGGGAGATGTAGGCCACTTCCGAGAAATTTCCATGATCACGGAAAGGGGAAAAGTAATCCTGTGAAAGTGTATAGAAACATAACATGGATTGATACTATTGTACCAATGATGATGATTGTTGAACCTGGCCTGGTTCACTATTCCCATTCCTCATATTAGTACTCCAGCACTAGCAACTAACGTCGCTGATCGCGTATCAAGACAAGAAAAACTATATTTATTAAGGCCCATTTCTCTCAGTTATTGTTACGGATATACTACATATTTCCTTTGTTTCTATCGAAACTTGGGTATGTATGGTGATAATAATTCAATATTCTTATTCATACTATTGATTGCATGACCTGCTGCACGATATAGTTCATAAAGTGAAACCAAGTACAACGTAATGCTTTTCCTCGCCACTCGACGAGAAAAAAAACGGCAGTGAGGAACCTTGCCTTGTACCACTCACTTTCGTTTCTTTCGCAGTGGAAAGCAGCAGCAGGTGCCACGAATTGCATTGTGGGAGTACTTTTAGTCATATTCAGTCTGATTGGTACACATATGTGTATATTTAGATACACTCTCTCTTTCTCTCGCCTTTTTTGTCGTCAAGTGTCTTTACTTTACATTTTTTTCTCTTCTCCATACACACTTATATTTTTCCAAGATGAAAAAGATGGCAGTATGCTTTAATACTACTGGAGGCAAATAAGCGGGTGTTCTTGTTGCAAGTTGTGTTCTTTAAGGCGAAAACGACAAAACATATTTGTATAGAGAGGAACAATATCAAAGAGACGGGTGTTGTGAACCATGTCTAAATACAAGAGAAGTGGAGAAGTGGTGGTAGTCTTGGCTTGAGTGTACAACAAAAGTATATACAAAACGACCCATTTTCCCTTTCCTCCACTTCACTTACTGGCCTCTCTTTTTACTCCCTTTCTCGCTCGTCATATATAGAGATATTACACTTTTTTTCTACAGAATTTCCAGTGAACCACTACTCTACTACAACTCCTCGTGCTTTCCGTCTGGTTTATGTACATACATAAATGGCCTTGCTGTTTTTTTACAAAATGTTTTACTAACCCCATATGAGGAAATAGTGAAGGAGTTTTTTTTAGCATGACGTGAATAAGCCTTGTATTTTGAGTATAACACTTTTATGTCTGCTGGTCACGCTGGAATTTTTAGGCTCATTCATTCCCAAATTCTTAATATCCCCATTCATTCAAGTGGTGTAGTAGTAGTAGTAGATTGGTTAAGCCATGGTATACCTACGTCAGCGTAATACGACGAAAAAACAACATGTGGAAACACAATCCTTTATGGTGTGTTATACTCTATGTGTTTCAAGGGTATTTTCTTCTTCGTTTTTCTTCCTCTTGATGTAAGGCAAAAGTAATACACAGGCGGAAGATCAATTTTTCAGAGCTAAAAAGGGAATTAGGTGACACACATTTTTATCTGTTTCTCATAATAATAAACGATACTCCAAAAAATTTGCACTGACTGAGTGACTTAGTAGTATACTTTATATTCGCCGTCTGAAAAAATATATATGTACAAAAAGTAATTGTATTTGTTTTTACATAACTGACCTAAACTAAATAAATGCATTTATTTTGCTATTCGACCCAACGACGACAACAACAACAGCAACACACGCAATAAATTAAAAGCTTGTTTAAAACTTTTAAAACGTAAATAAATCCTCGTTTTCTTAGACGCTTTGCTCGAGAGAGAGAGAAGCAAAGTGAGATGGGGCAAAGTTTATATTTTTTAGCAAAAAGTTTCAGAAGACAGGAACAAGAAGAAAGGGAAACGGTTGTAATATATTTTCTCTGTTTATGTGTTTCTGCTACACCACCACTCTATAGGAAAATAAAATTAGGACATGCCATAATATGAAAAAAACTATATATTATAATAAATCATGTGCATCATTCTCTCTCTCTCTCTCCATTTCCAACCTCGGCGGCAACAGCAGAGAAACTGCACACAACAACGCCACCAGCCAACATGCCATTATATTTATCTCGTTGACATAAAACAGAGACATAGAAATGAGAAATGTTTTACTTGCAATTCTTTGCGACTTGTCTCCATTTTTCCTCTATCATGATCAATCCGTAGCCACATTTTTTTTCTTGGAACACATAAAAATTGAAAGGAACAACCGCTTTATATGAGATTAAATATATATTGAAAAAATGGCACAAGAAACCATAGTATCAAATGAAGCCAGCAAAGTATAAATCCTGGCCTCATGACGATGATGATGGAAAGATGCAAAAAAATGGAATGCTACACAGATGATGATGAATGCGACCATATTCATTAATGCATTTCATTTTATGCATATCAACGCACGTTGGCTCTCTGCTGTGATCTCAAACTGAGGAGATGCGAAAGGGAACATTGGAGTTGTTTTATGCGAGCATGATCTTTCTGATACTCTTTGTCGTACTTTAAATAATAATCGCATTAAAAAATTTGCAAATTCAGTCACGGCATGTAGTTGATATATTTGATTCCCTACAGTGTTTAAACCACAGAGTCCATTGTACTAAATTGTAATTAATATTATACAACTTGATATCATCCAGATTGTGACGGTTAGCTATAATGGATGTTATGATTCAATTTTGAATAATTATACGTGCATATTTTCTAAAAAGTCCATTTTGACGGGTATTCAACTAGTTAAAAAATGTATTCCTTTTCAATTATCAGCATCAAAGGGTGCGCGCGGCATGTACTGCATTTTTTTATGAATGTGTAGCTTACCTACTACGACGACGACACTGGTGATGTGCGGTGGTGATTCTTCTTGCTTTGGGCATGACTGACTGCCAGCCTGTGCAAATGAACCAGTCCTTGACCCCATCACGGAATGAATATGTAATAGTAATAATATCAACAATTTAATCTGCACATAGCATATTATTACGAAAAAGTATACTGCGTACGGACGTACATAATAAATAATAAATACAAGAAGATCAGTTGATGGAAAAATATGGAAGTGTACTACAACTCGCACATATCCACTGTGATGATGACAGTGATGTGCTGTGATAACCATACTTGTGCACGTCCATCCGTCCCTGAAATAACAAAATGATTATAATATATTTATTATGCGCTAACCAGCTTCCATAATAATAATGTCTCCACATCATATGGATGCATGGAACCCAGTTACCAGATGTTGTTTGTGAGTGAATCATGTCGATGAGGATGATGGTGGTGACCAACTTTTTTTCCCTCCTCCGTATATGGTAGGAAGGACTAGACAAAAAATACAGGTACATGATATATGTATAACTGCTTCATTGCAAATTAATTCCTTCTCATCCTCATCATCATCAACAACTCTTCCTCAATTAACGCTAGACATGATATAATCAACTAGGAACTATATCAATCATAACACCAGTGGTAATTATTTGGACAGCGCAAGTAATAATTGTTTGAAGTTATTATGTCAACAACACCAGCAACCAAATATTCAATTTGTTTAGCACATTATTGTACTTTTGACAACTAGATAAATTTATCGCTTATTCATTCTTTTCAGCATACATAGTACACATACACAATCTCTCTCTCTCTCTCTCGCCTTTCACTCTGTTTCTAATGTTTGAATTTGTGCATGCACATCTTCATCAAATCATCATGATCATAATAAAAAAGTACGCGTAATTATCTATGTCCATGCAAGCAAATACAACTCGCTGTCTCAGTCAGTTAATCCTGCAGACAAACGAAATCGAAACTGCTTTTCTGCTACTATACTACACACTACATAATTTATACCCATGCTCATATAAAAATTATACTACAAACATGTCTGCTGCATGCATTACTGCTTCTTTTCTTTACTCCTACAACATCCACCACACATACTACTCTAACTTGATAATACACCATTTTTATAGGCGTTAATATCTTGTTTAGCAGAGGAGTACTATTGCTTTGTGCTTACCACGACGGACGGGCATATAATATTCCTTGTTATATGCATATGTCTGTATGTGAATGAGCAATGTTAAAACTTTCGCTGTCCTACTGACATAGTTATTTTTGAAAAACCGTGGACTATTATCGCTCCTCAAGTGTGGTGGATAGATGGGTTTTCATAGGATCATCATCATCGTCATTATTATCCCAATCATAATAATAATGTTACAATATCTCAAGTGCTTTCTTCTTTGTCGTGTTTATGCACGCATTGTCTCTTTCGTCGTCGACACATTACGTATAGCATAATATAGTCAAACCATATATCACACCAAAAGATTCCCAGTGACTTGCTACATGTATGTATGTATAATAGGAGAAATGCTGACTTGTTGTGTCTGCATGCATGGATGCCTGTCGGCAGCAGCATCCCTTCGTCTTATTCTTCTTATATTATGAGCCTCAAAGTATGTAAAATGGTATGCATGGTAATAATAATAATATGCATCAGCAATAGAGCGGAATAGGATGTGTGATGAGGATGGGATTACACACAGGACTTACTATACTGTTTCGTTTTTTTCTTTGATTTGACTGAAAAAGAAAAGATAAAAATATATGCTTATTTCAATGAATAAGCTGATTTTCTATGCATACCTTATAATACGTAAGCATGGAACTATATACATATTGATAAGAAGGAGAAGAAGAAAAAAACTGTCATTTTCAGCCGATCTTATTATTGTGCCGTTTCTTTCTACAATATCCTATCAATCTTGCCTCTATTCAGCGTTCTGCTTATTTACACATCTTACATAAAAGAAAAGGGCCTTTGTGTATTGAAAGTGGACGGATTAAATAATACACAATATTTTGGAAAATAAGTGGATGGTGTCATATCGCAATATTACGCTGTGAGCATGATACATTACACTTGATATGCACGACGTTGTCCTAATGTCATTCCCAATATAACTCTCGTGGCAGTGCTGATGATGACGAGGATGATATTGATACTCCTTTTTATCTTCAAATCCGCCTTTTTCTTTGACGATAATAAAAGTCTATTGAGCAGCGTGACTGTGGATCCTATCACTGGTATTATGATACTCTATTACTTCTCTGACATTTTTGCTTTTTATGTGAACAACGGTCGAACGAATCAAGAAAGTCAATTCATGCGTAATGCTTGCTCTTGATCTCCTTTTTTTGTGCCTTTTAAACTCGTCTTATCAAGAAAACAGAATTATTGCAAGTAAGCATTTTATTTACTTTTATTGCAATAACCAAATGCCGCAGTTAATTGGACATTTAAATGATGTCGCATTATAATGATGATTATTACTTTTTGGGATTTCAATCCACTCAACTTCCGTCTTAAATGGTTTATACAGATTACACAAGCAAATTATGCAAAGAATTTAAATTTGTCAATAACAACATGACATGATACATAGATACACATAAATACATATTTTTGCTCCTGTTTCATGTCACGCGTACTTTGTATTGTATAGACATTGAACTCCAATTTTGGCAGTTTGTCAAAAAATGAGAAAAAGTATACTGAAACATTTACCACCACGGTTACTACTTCTATTACTGGGTCTACAAAAATAAATGAGCTGTGTGCTTATGACATTATGAACATCAGTACTACCACCACCACTACTGCTCATACACTCGCTTGAAGGTTCAAGTTCTTTGCCCATAGTTTTCATCATTACCATAATAACTTGTCATGCAATAATAATATCACTCTTATTATCCATTATATACATTACCTATACATTACATTCCTGTTGCTGTTCTAAGTACAGTTATAGCTCTGTTTTTCTTTTGTATTTTGGATAGATGTAGATTATTTCAACATGTTACACGATCAGTCAGTTTAAGTGCTCACAAAGGATGTTGGTGATGACGATGACGATGTGATGAGATGTGTGTGCTTTTTCACATGATCATCATGATGATGGCAATAACCATCAAAAGAAACCACCATACTGTACAACTACCAAATAAACGGCAAAAAAAGCTTGTTCTCTTCTGTGTACCGTATGATTACCTAATATTTTTACATACATTCTGGGGGCCATAAAAACAACATCTAAAAACTTTGCCAGATGAATGGGGAGTGAGTGAGTGCGCCTGGTTGCAATAACCGTTGCATTGCACTGATACACTAAAAATGCATTTTATTTTGCATTCCTTTTGTCTTTCGATGAAAGTAAAAGTTGTTCATGGCGCCGCAGAGCATGCAATTATACAACTTGCTACACCATCATAACAACTGCTACTGCTTGTGTTGCAAAAAAAGTTGCAGAGATGACAAAATTCTTTTATTTTTTGCAAACCAATGTATGTACATGTGTATCATCACGACACTTATTTCTTTGTTTTCGATCTACAAACCAAAACCTTAATGTTCCGTTTAAACTTGTCGTTCAATTTTCAAAAAACGCATTACCATCATCAACATAACGATTTTCCATTAAGAAAAATATGCACCTTTGTTTCATAACGGCTGCATGATATCATTATTACGTTTTGCTTTCAGATTAAAAAAGTTTTCCTTTTCCAAGAAAATCGTGCAGATGCATAATCTGCTTATAAAAAG
>JAHZMV010006527.1:0-24621 GCA_027743765.1 Coecobrya sp. COE2
TGCCATTTAAAAATATAACGTAAGATATCCCCTTAATGCTAGATGTAGCCGTATTTGAATGAGGCATTCGTCGTAGGTATAAAGTGGCGATTTGGAATTTAGTGTATTCATCATATTATTAAGCATTTCAGCTGCACGTAACACATTTGAAGAGAATGTGCCGCATAAATAAATAAGTTATAAATAAAATTTACTGGAAGTCTAAACAAAATACGTCTGACATCATCACTGTCATGACTTCCACATTCTAGCTCCCTGATAAACTATAAAACCATTCTCATTATCATTAGGAGCTTTCCTCTTTGCTATTCATTGATGGTAGTAGTAGTAGGAGTAATGATGTGATGTATATAATGGACAGCTCGACAGTTAACCGACGACTCGTTGTGTTGTGTGGAAGGCAGTTAACGTCACCAGTAACTGTGAGTTTGCTTTTTCGCTCTTCCTCTTAACTCTCCAATTCCATGCTTTGATGCTGATATGGTGTGGTTGACTCTGTTTGCTACTTTATAATTTAGCAAATGGTTGAATATTCTGCAATGATTCGACTCGAGCGAAATGCAAATCATTTCGTTTGTCTGTCTGTCCAGCAATCAATCATCAGTGCTAACATTTAGAACTGAGCTAGAAATGAGCGCATTTATAACAGACAATTGTATAAAAGTGGTATACAAAACTACATTTTGAAATTCCATCAGTTAACTAAGCTATTACACTGACGGACGATAATAGAAACCTGCCAAAAAATGGCACACACGCGCAGTGAATGACCGTACACTCTAATTTTAAGTGAAATTTGATGTAAAATGCAAAGCATCCATAGATCGCATTTAACTCATCTTTAAATGCTGTCAGGATTATACTTTTTATTCGTTCATTTTTTACGTTTTTCATTGGATAAAATGTTATATGTTTAAAATTTGCTCGCGTTATTTAATTGTTTGCGGTTTCAGACGATTATTATGTTTCTCATACCTTTCATGCTTAATATACTTTGTGTGGCTATAAATTACAGTGTTCCTGATGTATATAGTCATAGTAATGATAAATAAATATCCATCACACCAAAGAGTCGTTTACACAAGACTTATCTCTCCCTTTGCGGGTCACGTTACACGTTGTTCTTTTGTGTTTGTGTTTCGGTTGGAAAGCTGAATGTACACAAGACATTTTCCTTGCATGACTGGGCTGCAAAATGACTCCTTTCCTTCCGGAATCCACAACTTTTGTCTGATTATGATTACAACGTACTAAAATATTATAGGATTCATATACATACATACATACCTGGTTGCGCCACACTGACAAACAAACCATTCTAAAATTCACTTATTTTATATTATACACCTGTCTTACAATAAATTTATTCTACACAGACTTCTACGAACTCCATCATCCACCATTATCATCGCCGTCACCACTTTTATCTGACCCGAAAGAAAACACAGCCAACTCCATGGTTGTACCAGTAGCAGTTATGTGTATACCTAAATTATAATTTATGACTTATCCTATGACTGCAGTGGTACCTGTGCAGTGGATGGATAGTGCATTTTCCTTTCCACGTATTATTTCCTATCGCCAATCCATTTCAATACAATAGTTTGTCGTTGAAAAAAATACCTACTCCCACTTACCATTTCCTAGTTTGTATTCACCCACAGTCCCAAGAAATGGTGATGATAATGTTCAAAGATTGATTTGCACGAAGTAAAAAAAATGCTATAAATATTGATTTATAAAGAGTAGAACTGAAATACATTTTCATGTGGATACATTACTGCTAAATATATTATGACTCATTGTAATTATGGCTAAATTGTCTGAGGGTATGGATTGGCATCGACTCTTGATTCCTGATGTTCAGGAATGTTTATACGTTAAGGAAGGAACTTGTACACGTACTGTCACCTACTGCAAATGACCTTCCAATTTTTATACAACGAGTCGTGCTAATGCATTAATAATTTGTGTAGAGGAAGAGGCAACTTTGTTATAACAGACAAGAACACTCGAACGGGCTTCCAACGTATAAATGTTGTACTCTTACGGTTTACTATACAAAATTTCAGGAAGCATAACATAGCCAAGCCCAAGCCGTATAGGTTATAGCGACAAATTAGATTGAAGATGGCTAAGCACTCTGTTTTGTCGTAGACTAATGAACGCTCCAGGTAATGCACTTGTCCAGTTCCTGACAATTAATTGCTAAAGATCAATATAATTTAATGTTACCTATGAGCATAAACTTTGCGTTTATGCTCCACTTATACTTGTTTTCAATGGAATATGAAACAGCAGTTGCAATTCGTAATCACCAATTTACATGAAAACTGTATTTAAAACGATACAATTTTGATACAACCTTCCTTTGTGAAGAACAAATAACAAGGGCATGAAATGATTATGAATTATGATTATGATTACGCCACCTAAGAAGAGCTAAAACTTGTATGCACCACTTGCAAAAAGAAGTTTTGAAAACGAAATAAGCAATATGCTTTTGGCACGAAAACGCTTTTTTCATTTGGCATTCACTGAAGTAGAAATAATGTCGCTATCATTAAAAGTTTGTCTTTGGAAAACTTTTTATAAACTTTCGTAGACATCTCTCCATCTCTATCCTTAAATTAGCAATAATAAGAAATTGTTTTTGCAGTTCAACTTGTTAGGGAGAAACTGTTGCGAAATCTTGTAACTTTAACTTGATGTTGATATGTAGCTGATGTATCTTCACGATATATTTTTCATGTGGCCCTATAACTCTTGTGTCGGAAATAAATGAAATGTAGGTGCATAGACCATCTCCAATGATATTTGATGTGGGAATACATAGGCACATAGATGGATAGGATACATATAGATAGTGCTTCCATTAAAGGGTACCTACACCACCACCGCAGCGTCTACTACAAAACTTACTTAAGCGTGTAGCGGCCAAAAGTCTAAATCCAAGTCAGGTTAAGGTTTGTGAAATGTGAAGCAACTAGCACCGCCACGTCTGCTGAAGCAATCGATGACCTAATAATTTGATACTGTCTTCAACCGAACTTTTGCTACTTGTTAGGCATTTATTTCTATGTATATACATGTAGGTATATATACATTCATAAGATAATATACAAATTATTTATACACATTTCTCTTTATACCAATATCCTTTTTCCTGTGTATTTATCTTGAATTTATATAAAGTGGTAGCATTTCCTTCCCTATTATTTCTATGATGACTAGTGAATACGTAAAAAGAAAGTCATCCTTAACATCATTTCATTGTCAGGTTGGTTCGATACTAGGCCAGAACAAGAGTCTATTCCTTTATATTCATGAAAGGCGTGTGGTAGTAAAGTGGTTTCGCCATAATTTCAAATACCGGGCCACTTGACACAGGAGATCGTAGTTCTTTTATTTTCCTTCGGTTACATCTCTCGCCTCCGTGCTTTTTTCCCACACAGCTTCTAACACGGAAAACGTAGTAGCATTGACAACCGGTGCTAATAAATATGTAACACTGCAGCACTATGGTAATTGCACAGAAGGAAAAAAAAGTTTCCAGAACGGTGCAAATTGTGAGAATTATTGTGGCAGTGGAAAAGTTGCGCTGAGGGAATAACAATTTAATTTTATTTTAAAGAACCTGTACCAAGATGCCTATTGTAGTCGTAGGCAAACCAGCATGATCACTCGAAACGATAAGCAAGCCAAACGATAACAGCAACAACATGATCATCATCAATGTAATCATTATTATTATCATTGTTCTTTGCAGTTCCATACAGACACTAGAAACAAGTAAAATGCATATATACCTATCCAAAGCCCCAAATGCGATGGTCTTGGTGTCAGTGGATACATCAGAGTCGTAGTCGCAACATGGTGAATGGCTATAGTGGGGTTTAAAGTAAATCCCAAAGAATCACAAGGCTTCTTTTCCGCTGAAACAACGATTCCTATAATTCACACTACACAGCAGTATGTAGTGCAGTAAGCGAGAAAAAGGTTGCTAACATGGTTTTAGCAGTAAAATCATGTAATCTTTTTTAGGTGGTCTTGAAATGGGAGTCAAGGTTGCTATAAGAAAAGTCTATTTTTTGCGTATAGTACATAATATTACATTCATTCGATAATAGGCTTGTTTGCAGTAGTGTTGGTTTAGTTCTCCGTTTCTCTATTACAACTCCTGTGCTGACTTGACTACAACACTATCACTATCGCAATCACATTCGCCACCGTTACTACTACAACGGAGTGTATAAAACAACGTGCGTGCACGGTCGCTTGAAACACATAAGTTGGTTCTTTCGTCGTGGTCGCCCTGGTAATGATAATACTACTACTAGCATACATACTTACTTTTTATTATCGTTATGAATGAATGAATTGTAGAGGAATAGTTGATGTTCGCTGTTTTTCTAAGTGGCGAATCTTTGGCGTGGTAGCAAAAATGAGGACTACCATCACCAACATTTTCAGCCACCACGGAATAGAACAGACAGACACCACCGTTCCTTCAATGTAACTTGCTCAAACATACATGCTAAAGCATTTCCTGTACAAATCAATATTTTTTTAACTTTACGCTGCATATTCAGAGAGAGAAATATATGTTATTATATATACGCTAGTTGAATGTATGTGCCAGTGCCACAACCACATTCCATTCAGTCAGTTCAGCTATGTAGCAGATTTTTCTGCAATTTTTTTTTCTTTTGGAACATTTTCATGTGTTCACTGTTTCACATGTCACATGGGCGCTTGCAAGCAAAAATTATGTTGTTTTGTGTTAATCCAAGTATGCAGAAAAAAATGCTTTGGGATGCTCCTACGAAATAACTGACTCTGCATGTATTCACATCACACAATGAATTATTGCTGAAATAGCTATATTTAATTCGAAGGACTCATTTTGACGGCCGAGACTTTGGGGACTCGTTTATATTGATGTTTTAATGATGTCGGCGATAGTCTTTTAAAAGTACTGCTACTACTACACATTTATATTTTGTTGTGTAGGTTTCTAAATCATTTTACAATTATAAACCTGACCATACTGTTTTCTGATAGTTTCGAGTATGCTGTGGGTTGCAACATGACAGGAAGAAAAAGTATAGAGATTACGTGATAAGATCCTCGGGATATTTAAGTTTTTTTTTGCAAAAAGTCTTTACTTGATACATTGTTCAAAAGAGTTTTTCTCGAGATTTCTACGTTGTCCTTAGCGTCAAATCCTGGTATTATTACGTAGAAATATTATTACTAAAAACGTACAACGTCAGTCGTGTGTAGGAGTTTTCATTTAAGTACCGTTTGCCACTCGGCAACTCTGCGTTATGCAAGAGTACCATATATACTGCTTTTTTTCTCTGTCAAAATCTCTTCTGCTTCTGTCTCATTGAATTGTCAAAGACATTTCGTAGAAAATATGAGGTTTGCGTGAATGAAACCAATAAAAGAAATTTCCATTGCCTCTCTCCTATGTACTTGGACACGCTCGATTAGGCAAAATATCTATGTATATTCATGTTTTTACGGTGAACAGGAAAAAAAGCGAAGTGGCAGAGAGAAAACTCTCAGAGAGTAAAGGAGAAAGAAATAATATGTTGTTGTGGAAAAAAGCAAGCAGCATGGCCGCATATGTTCGTTTTGGCGTAGGATGAAAGAATGGAAATGGTGTTGGAATTTTCCCATTGTCCTCCACTTCTATTAATCAACACTTTAGTTTTCTCCACCTTCATGCCTATTCCACCGCGATAGATATACTTTTGCCAAACTGATCATAGTTTTCTTTTCCTAAATGATCATTTCGCTGATGTTGTTGGTATGAATGAGTGAATGAAATGGAAAAAAATGTTTATGTTGTTATTTCAATATGACTATGTTCATGAGCTTGACTTGAATGTGGTGACATTTTTTATTATTATTGTTATTCGAGGCGACCGACGACGCCGTCGTCATTCACGACAGAATTGTTTCGTTGGGTTGCTTGTTGTGCGCACAGTTTACTACCCTTTCCTTACCACTACCATACCAAAACGCTCAATAAATCCAGAGAAAGTTATTTAATAGAATAGTCCAAGAACACCATTTAATACGACGAGTCCTTGCGGTAGTACTTTACTTTATGCCATTCCACACTCACGCAGCTTCAGCACTTATAACACTGAAAAGAACTGTGAGTTTCGTGCATGACTTTGACCATTGACGGAAATTTACCAGAAAAATACTTACTCGGTCTTGTCCATAATACCCTTCCATTTAAGCTCTCTCAAGTGTCGTGGTAATAACGTCGACTGTCGACGTCGTGTTCCTTCGGTAAACCGCACACGTTTTCTGCATACAAAATTACTCGCGCTATAGGAAACAATCTCAATCGGTTCTACCTGTGCTGTAACCATGGCTTTCAATTCGCAACATGAGTTCTATTTTTCACTGCGTACAAATTTAAATACATGGTAAATAGAATGTGAATCTTGTGAAGGTTGTGGTTTGTTCATGAATTTACTCTTTGTTTTGCATAAATGCGGAATGTCGATGATGACGCTGGCATTTTTAGTTTTTTTATCTAATACCTTTTTAAAATACATCTTTCAAAATATTTAATGAAGATATAACTTAAAACCTTGTAACTATTGGAATTACAATAATATTGTATGCACTGCTGCTGCAAATCATAAATTAAGGAAGCAATAACTCTGCAGCAAGTAAACAAGGGATTGTCTATTTTATTATTATAAATATTTAACATTTGGGCAGTAGAAACCATCCTGCTGTTGTACCAGGTGCTATTATTGCAAAATCTACTAGTACAAGAGAATGATTTATAATTTGTAAAGATTACAAAGTTTGAAGTGTCTATATACACTGGGATGAACATTGACCAGTCAATTTGAGTGGAAATAATATATATACATTAAAGTACGCTGATGAGCATAAATTTTTTAAACATAACACATTTTGAGTTAGGCATTTATTCAAGAAAAGCTTTTAATTTTACCTTCAGTTGGTTCTAGTCAAGTCAATGTCAAAAAATGATAAAGTACATAAAATATTTGCAGAACACTCAAAATGTGTCTGAGTACGTTTTCATAAGCACTGTAACTTATTTTTTACGGTCCTTGACTTTAATTTACCTTGTGACAAAGTTTTAAAACACATACATTTTGTGATGCTCTACGAGCACCGTCTGTAGCTGCAGTTGTTTGTTTGACAATCTAGTAATGTTTTCTCATTTTTTTGTGTTACAGCTTACAATTATTTTATTATTTTTCTTTTTTTTAACTTGAGGATTTATGTTTCAAATATGATTATGCAATTTTACATTCGTGCGCCGGCGTTTCGCTGCTTAGTATTTCTAAACAATTTTCTGCATACGCACACTCAAAGACGCGTGCACAGATACTCAATTTCAGTTGAGTGAGGCTGCAAGTTGCAATGACGATGATGACGATGTGCACTTTTCTATATTGTATGACGGTAGATGTTTCAGTAATGGTTTTTAAAACCCCTTTCAAAGATAACATATTTTTTGTTGATTGTTGTTAATGATCACGTAACACGTGCATGTTAAGTGCATACGCTCGCTGTAACAGTTGCTATTGTTGCAAAATGCACAACTCGAGCCTCACAACCCTATCACTATCCATCCATATAGATAGGATCTTTAGTGGCCATAAAATTGCGAGAAAGAGTCATAAACGGTGTCGGAGGTGATAACCCGATAACTTTATTATTTTTATTAAAGACTTACGGTGAACTCGCCTATCTATGTACATGTATGCTTTATATTTTTTATTACCGAAGCATTTATACTTAAAACTTGCATCTCTTCTAGTAGTTTAGCTGAGCATACCTATAAAACAATAACAATAATAATAAAAAATAATTGTGTGGGTGATAAATCTAAAAATCTTTATCTCTGCACACATCCAAGTTATCTCTTCACCTTAACTAGCAGGTGTGTTTAATTGTTGAATTGCAATCATGAACTTCAACAGCTACTTATTACATTAGATAAACAATTGTGGTTACTTATTATGAAAAAAATATTGTATTGTATTTGGTTTAATACTTTGAGAAAGGGAATCTTTTAATTTGTGCGTTATTCATGGTAAGATTTATTACCTCAGACACTGTATCAATGCACTTGCATAGGTGTACATTACCGTTTTGAGATAAGCCAGATAAATCATAACAAACGTAGCAAAAGTAATTCATAGTCATAGTGAGTCATGGGTCTAGGGGGAATTCCTCGTAATGTTTATTGCCTCGCAAATGCTTCCTTTCGTGGATACCGATGCGTTGAAAAATACAAGTGTTTTCAAAAAACTTCCTGAAACAATTACACAGGGAGAAAGTTAATAACTCATTTTTGACAGAAAAAACAATATAATTCACACTGTTGTCTGTGTTTTACGATTGCTACAGTTAAACTGTATTTACATCATAATACATAAGCTCTTCAGTATAAATATGGCTTAACTAAATAAGCATAAAATAGCTGTCATGAGATTTTTTCGCAAAACATTTAGCTACCTACATATATGATGTTACTTTAAGTAAATCAGTTTGTCATCATCAATTATGATCCAAATTGACTTAAATAGTTACAGCTTGCGTTGTTTCAAAGAAATCGGAAGCGTAAGCTTACACGTATGTCAATGATATTTTTTAAATGTTGAAAGCAACAACGCAGAAGATGAATTTCCATCATATTCGAATGACATCATCGTGTAAATATGTACCTAACTTTGATAAAAATTAAAACGATTAGGTATTTTTTATGACTCTTCAGTGAACTGTGAACTTACTTTCTGACCCCAGTGTAGGATATCAGCTTTCAGCTCAAGTAAACAAAATTTGAGATAAGATTCCTTGTTCCACTTAAATGAATCTTAATATGAACGTGACATTTTCCAAAACATTGGAGACTGCGACTGACCATTAATTTTTAAACTGTATGCATGATTCATCCAATTTTATATTTTGTCGCTTGTGTAAATCCTATCTTGGTTTCCTCCACCGCCCTTATTTGCTCCGTAACGTTGTGCCTTTTGTATCAATATTTACTTATATTTAGTTTTACCATAGGAACTACAAGATAATTTTACAACATGCGCTTAATACGCCTGTCGTTTTCATCTTATCGGTAACTAATTGTATCATTGTCCAGCTTTACAGACTGTTTGCAGCTGCTCCGCTGACTGTCTGTGTAAACATGAAAAGAAGGGGACTCGTGTTGATTGAAACTGAGCAAATTCCATGAACATCATTTTAATGTCTTCTTGAAGTCTTGATCTTCGTTGTTGTCATCGCTTTTTACGTTTTACATTTTCAAGGATGATGATTGAGATGAGGGCAGGGGAAAAAAGGCGTATTTAACATAATCAGTTTAAATTTATGCATGTATCCTCACAAAAATTGTAAGCTTCGTATTAACTATAAAAAATATGTTATGTACCAATAGGTACGTATACATCAATATTCAGCCTGAAAAAAAGCGTTAATGTCTACTTTATTTATTTCTTACGAATAACCACCATCTTTAACTAAAGAGCCACTACTATCCCATCGCCAGCATTATCTCTACGATGAAAACAGCATGATTAAGAGTCTAATTGAGTGATATATGCTAACTGCTAATAATATCCACTACCACGACTTTTAAAGCTACATATGGATCTCAAAAATCCAACGACTACATATTCTATTCATAGGCACTCATAAAACCTCAAAGTGCAATATGTAAAGTGATCGTAAATTCTTCCCATTGCACATGTCGTATTTAATATAGCATTCATTTTAGTGTCGTTATTTTAAAATAAATATACCTAATATGCTTGTAGGTAGTTAACTTGAAAATGAGATGGCAGATAATATAATAGCTTGGTTTAGTTTACATCATTCGTGCAACCAACTTGACAACAGGAGAGCATGCTGCTATTTCTTTTGAAAAGAAGTCTTTGTTCAACCTTCCTTTCTTTCTCAAAATCAGTACAATCAACAGAGTTTTTTGTCCTGCCATTACCACCACCACAACTACTACTACAACGACTGCTGTTTCCATTACAGTCAGTCCTTTCTTTGACCTAACGAGAGCATCTTAGTCATCATCATGTTCATTACCACTGCACACATAAGACTCGAACAAGGAAAGGGCTTTCAAGGATTTGTCTCTTTTTCTATCACTGTTTCTTAACAAGATAAGATTGATTTTATTGGCTGTCCTCTCCTATTTACTTCTCCTTGATATACTCTTTCTTAAGTTGAGACTCCGTTGGAAAAAAACAAGGAGAGAAGAATTTCAAAGAGTTTTCTTCTTTGTCTCGAATAGCGAAAAGCATTAAGCAACAAACTACCATGCCAGTTTAACATTTATATATTCTTTCTTATATGAGCTGATTCCAATCTCAACCTTTCATTCATTTTCGTTTCATCACTGGTTTCCACTCTTTTATTGTACATATAACTATTGAACAACTCAACTCCATCCATCCCATTTCCCATTGCACTATCATTTCATTTATTAAAGCGATTTGATGTGAATTTTCTTGTAAATGGTATTAAATGAAGCAGCAATAGTCTTATTGTGGTGGGTATTATCGGAGGAGGGTGCTGTAAAAGCATACGCGTTTAATTTTATCTGAAGGAGAACATACATTTTATTATATTTCAAAATCTTCTCCACTCTGTATCAAGTATGTCCAAATACTTTTTTTCTTGCTCTTAGCAACTCTTTTTATGAGAATAATAACAAGACAAAAAGTGACGACACTTTTATGTGCTGCTGAATCTTTCTCTCTCTCTCTCCCACTCTCTCTGGAAAATAATGTGGGTTCTTGCTCTTCCATGATGCTTGCTTGTTGTTAGATTTGACCTTTTTCATGAATGAGTATCAGTTTACTACTATGAACCTCTATTATTATTACCACATACTACTACTCCTACCACTCTTCTCCTTTACCATTTATTATACACTACTGACTGAGTGAGTTCTAATTCATTCACTGAATAAACTGGCTTTCCTATTTGTAGATACCACACCAACCGCTTTGTACCATATTATACCCTTAATATCATTTTCAAGAAATTTTAACCCAAGCTTATTTCTCTTACTAGTTGTGAAAATAAACACATAAAACGCGTATTTCATCCAACGGATGTAGTTCCCTCTTTAAAATATAAACGTCGCCTTGTTATTCGACCCAAGTTGAAATATCTTGTGTCGAGATGCATTAAAAGATTCAGATTGCAAATGTTTTCGCCCTCCATATTTCAGTTGCTTTTACCAAGAAATCATGTTGGATACTTTATTAGAGGTTGTGCTATGGTATACCAGCTCACACAAGCCTTTCCTTTCGTGAAGATCTTCACCAAGATGCTTATTTTTTTGCCTGTAAGTTGAACAAGTAGCATATATAGCGCCGTGTCTCATCCTACATATTGCACGAGTTATTCCCCTCTATTATGCATTATATCATTGCTCTCTGCTGCTCCTGTTTGAGTTTGAATCTCTGTGAGTAAGTAGCGAAGTGAATTTAGTAGTGGTAGTTGTGATCTTTGAAGCTGTAGTAGTATGTGTGGGTAAAACAAGAGCCATGCAAGAAGTAGTAGTATAGCAGGCAAGCAAACGGGTCAGAATAAAATTGCTGTCTTTTGATGCTGTTGCTGGAGAGAGAAAGAGAGAAGGGAAAGTGGAAAGGAAGCCAAAGCGAAAACAAGATATAAATTTTACTCGACGTGTTGTGCTAGTCGTGTAGTAGAAGTATGTACACGAAGGAGCGCAATAGCCTCGAGTAAATTTCTCCGTTTATCCTTGCGAAATTTCATGAGGAATGCTCTTTTTACTTTTTGGCTCATGCCATTTTCACCGTCCTACTTGTGGACTTGTGTAAAATAAAATATTATCATGTTCGTCTTCTTATGAGCATCCAGCTAGACAACCGCCCAACAACGTGATCAAGTCATACATCAAACGAACTCCAGTTTGGTTCTCCAGAGGAGTGAACTAACTCTCTGCGTAGAAAGTAGTAGGAATTCGAAGAAAACTGTGAGTTACGAAAACTGTTTTCCCGCAAAACACCACTTTATTTTTCACGTTATTAGCAAAAATGGGGAGAAAGTTGAAAAGTTTTTTGCCAGTTGTTGTTGTTGAGGTGAACTTTTAATGTAATAATATAGTAATAAAAAGTGTTTTTCTTCTCTCTTTGTTTGCTTGCAGTTTTAATGGGAACTGTAATTGTTAATGGCTGCCATCATTTACAGATGAAAAAGTGATACAACAAAGACGTCAACGGGACAACTAACTGCTGCGTTACTTTGCTGGAAAGGAGAAGAAAAGGTAACGGTAAACTTCAACATTTGGCAGAGAACACAAGGAACATCTTTCTTTCTACCGTTTTTTGTTTTACACCAAGTAAAAAACCGGAAGAGGCGGACAGAGCCTGGCTATATTAATATTTTGAACAGAAAAGGCCCCCACGAGTGTCGTAATGTGTCATGTCGAATAAAACAAGAAGAACAGCAGTATGGTTTTTGGGAACCATTCACTTTAGAAACGCCAGGAAGCTGAATTTTCTGCCTTTTGGCTCTACAGTTGGAGTTGGCGTTTTTATATAAATTTAAACGCATTCATAAATAGCCGTTTCATTGTTGTCACCGTTATCACCATCATATATTCGACATCATGGAACCAGGAACAAGTCAAGTCGCAAGTGGTTCCCCACCAAAATCGCATCATCATCCCGGCAACGAAACGGCTGGCTCTTCAGACAACGCGTCCAATTCTGCGACAACTTCCTCTGCCACTACTACAACTGGAAGCTCTTCAAGTCGGAGTAGCAACTCATCTTTGAAGTTTACTGGGACAGTTTCCAGGTTTTGCGACTATTTTGTAATTTGTGGCTTGGACTACAATTCCGGATTGGAAGTTTTACCCTCGTACGAGAGCGATGGGAATTGTAAGTTATATTAAAAAGTTTTTCTCCTTTCATATTTCATTTATTTACTTACGCTTTTACGCTCAAAATAGATTTCCCTAAAACTGTTTGCGTAATGTTTGCATATTTACGCTATTATTTTTCCATTTTGCTTTCTCCATTTCTCCATATAAACCGTTTATGCAGTCACTACAGCGGAAATGATCTATTAGGTAGACTACCTACGCGCATATGGAACGCATATATGAAAGTCAAAAATAATTCCAAAACTGGGACTGACAACTGTTTCCTTGTTGTGACCGTTCTAGTTTTCAACTTTGAAACGCTTCTTGGCACTGTCACAATCCATAACGAGCATATTTGAGCGTTGTCACACAAACACCATAAATCCATGCTCTCTCTCTTCTCTAGTTTCCGTTCACATTTATCAATACATTCTGCTGAGCTTTTTGTATTTCAAGCTGTAAATACAACGACAAGCACAGATATTTGATATTATTGTCCTTGTAACCGACAGGGTAGTAGTAGGAGTAGGCAACTAGATAGATGTACATAAATCTTGAAAGGAAAGTTATGTTCGTGGCATTTTTTTCACGTACTTCATTGATTATATTATTCCAAAGCTAAACCATCTATCTTTGTACCATTGCCTTGTCAACGTCAGTTGAAAAATAAGTTTAGTACAGATAATATGCTTTGAAATATCTGGCATAAAGCTGCGTAAAATACACAACGAAATGAACAGTGTCAGAAAAAAACACGCCGCATAAATATCCATCCACAATAACGCATTTCAAAATCCATTTTATGGGCTTTAAAAAAGATTGAAAATATTCCCTTAACTTTGAATCAGATCAACTTCTTTTCATATGCGAGGGAAGTGCCTAGATATTTTAATACTTGTATATTTACCATCTTGTCGTAAAGATGAAAAATTCATGCATGAAGAAGCAAGTAAGTTGGGAAAACTGGCTGCGAGCGCTTTATTATTAAAGTTTGCTTCAAAACAAAATCAACAAAGTCTTGTCAAAGGATTGTTGGAGGATTTAAGACAAGTTTAACCAAGTCAGCCAACACTTGAATCTATATAAGGTTTGCTTGCATTTGCATTGTTGCAGTTACCATCAATCGCCGTACACATTAACACATATTATACGGCTAAACTATTTTTCTGTACCATTATATAATATAACTAATCATCATAATGTGTACATTGTAAATTTATGGAAGCAGATGTGTGTAAAAAATAGACAATTAGATATACACAATGTACAGACAGACCATTATTTATTCAAGATAAATTCAGTTTTTTATTCAGCCTGCTTATTGCAGTTACTTGTGCCATGTGATGCAAAGCGTGAAATGAATTGTTATAGCGCGGCGGTGGTGTTGATGCGAACTTATAACAATGTGGTTCTAGATCTCAAATGTTTAACAGTAAACCATTAACAAAAGTAGTGAGCAGCAGCTTTTTTTTTGGAGATGGCAACATTCCTAATAACGCAAAAGTCCTCATGACCTACCTCCCTCCTACCTTTACATACTTATCATTTGTTTTGTCGGATTGCAGCACAGACGCGTGCTCTTTTTTTAAAGGTAAATGAATGTAATGATTCTGATGTCGAAAAAGGAAGACAAAGGACGTCTCATCGACAAAACCATGTATACTGTTAAAAACGGTGGTAATGAATGATAAACAATTAATATTCTCTTCTGTACTGCTATTATTAGCCTGAATTGCGTTACTCCAACGAGTGGAGATTAAGTGAGGAGTTAATCGAACTCGCTTGCTCTTTATTTTCATTTTATCGTTTAAAGAGACTGTTTAATATACGGGATTAATATAGACAGTGGACGTCATATGCGCTTTTAGAGAAACGAGAACTGTTTGCTTTTATCTAATCACCCCATAATCACTTCCAAGAATACAATAACTGTTTCATTTCATTCTTTCAAGTAGTGTATTTCGATTTCCAAAAGGAGACTGGAATTTATTGGAGTAATATGCTCAGAAATTAAACGAATTCTCGTGAGGCTTAGTTGTACAGATGAGTCAGCTAGTATTTACAAGAGAATGTTTTCTTCATTGAAGTTTAGAGGAGTGCCGTGTAATGAATGTACACAAATACTCTACTACATATAACATCTCTGCATCTACATAAATTATGTATCAAGATTGTGAATACAGAGTCACTCTATAATAATGAATTATGAAAATAGATTTGTAGGTTAGTAGAATTGCACTGGTAGCAACAACACTGAATGAGCGCTTGGTTGCGTGTTCCAAAATCCCTAGTTTTTCTTCTGCCATGATTTTGTTTAGACTTGCTACCAGAAATTCTATGTCGCATCTCCCTTCTTTTACCCAAGATTCTCATTTTCATCCTCATTCATTACAATAAATGCTTATCATAATCTCACTTGGCCACTACTCTGACTAATATAGTTTTGCTGCATAGGGAAGTATATACACTCTCTACTACAACTACAACAATTACTATCTTACTATCCACCGTGCAGCATTGCGTAACTTTGAGTGAAAAACGCAAGAAAATAATTAAATTTCGTGCAATCGCTTAATTCTAGAGTTTGAATGAAAACGATGTGATGCTCAACGCTGAGCAAGAAACAATGAGATGCTATGTTTTTCTTGTTTCACAGATAATTAGCGATTGCCTATGTTTATATTAAATGTATAAACAGGGAAATGTAAGAAATTGAACAATGAATGTCCATATTCAAATTTAAGTAGTAACGCTTGTCGTTTTCTACTTTTGATGCATTGTTTAACTAAAGTTACTCTCTGTTCATGGTTCACACTCAGGAGGCCAAGTTAATGACAGTAGTCATCACTTAACAAATTATTGTTTGCTTATTTTCAGAACAACCATTTTTTCTTGTACCTTTTACTTTCAGCATAACAGCACCAGAAAATTCATTTCCCTCTTTTTCAAAAAAATATAGCTAGTACTTCAGCTTTGTTGTAAAGGTTGGTGTTGTTTACTCTTTGAAACAACAATTCTCTCATGTTTATTATAAAACTACAGTGATAAACATTTCAATGCGACACGCATTAAATTTGCTATGGTCACGGAATATATATACAACCTACCTACCTACTCCTTAAAAATAATGGTTTATCCATCCCTGTATATAGGAAACTTGTGATGCATGATGGTTAATTTCACTTTGACATATTTGTGCAATGACAAAAGAACTTACTTCTCTCTACATGATGAACTCATCCCTCTAGTTGATCCTGCAGCGGCGGTTGCCATATTTGCCTCGGAATTCCTCCTTTATTTTTGACTTTAGCTACGACGGCGACAACCGTCATCTTGATCATGATGACTTGATAAGGATTCACGCATGTTCACTTTTCGGGCTGCTTCGATTGTCACAGCAGAAGTAAAATTCCACTGTGCGTGCTTATCGTTGCGATTCTTGTCAGCGTGATAGCCATAGATTTCTTACTTATATCAAGGAAGATTGTGTTAGAATGCCAAATAACAACAAAATTCTGGGGAATGCACACATTCAAGTCTTATAAATGCAAAAGATAATAGCTGTAATTTGTCGAAATTAACTTGTTCGTCATCCGTATGATGACGATGATGATGGTGATCATTAAAACTGTAACAATCAGTTTTAGTTTCAATTTGCTCGCTTTCCATTTAAAATTTTTGCTTGTTCTTCAAATATGGTACAGTAACTCAAAACTATGTATGTATATTATATGCATCCAAATGAGATTGGATTGAGATGTTGTTCTCTCTCAAAGTCATTAAAGTAACTACAATGATATTTATTTATTGTCATGTCGTCAACATCGACGTCAACGTAATATGTAACTTTCATGGTTTAACTAGCATTACCTGATAAAAAATTCGTACAGAATGGCATGTAAGTTATTTAAATCTCGTTTTTTTTTCAAGAAAACTGCATTTCAGCCGTTATAATTGCGAATGACAATGTACCGTGTTTGTCTCAAAGGAAATGAGTGAAAGGAGTTTTAAGCGTAACATGCTAATTTTGTAGCATCCTGAAAAGAATAATTTCATTTCTCCCCTCAAACTCCTTTTTAATGCTTTTCGACTACCTCATACGTATCATTAATTTAGGGAAATTTTTGTAGGAAATAGCTGTCTAATAGCTTTAGTTGATGGTGATGATGAATAGTTTAAAAAAATTGAAAGTAAATCTGAACTAATATTATAAAGCCGCACCAAAAATATGAATCTGTTTCATGGATTGATTATATTGTATTCTCAATCCATTATAATTTTTCTATAGTCTTACAGCAGCCGTAGCGAGTAATGTATATTATGTACATATCTTGAAATATCATCTTAAACTGCGAGTATTTTTAGCCTTATCAATAAGGAACTGAAAACTTATCTACCTAAATAATTTTATGCGTTCTGATGATGTAGATGACAGCACGAACACGACCATCATCACATCGTTCGAGTGGTTGACTAGCTCTTTTATTCTTCCCATAATGATAATAGCTAAACGCCTGACTAAGCACGCATGCATGTATACATTACGTAGGTATTACCCTCACATAGATGATATTCATCATCTCCTCATCATATAATCATCCCAACATCATTACTTCCACCACCAGTATTACGCAAAATGAAAGTTCCAATGACTGCGTGAAAGAAACGTTGTGCAAGAGATGTCGAATTACAATTTTTTTTGTTCAGCTTGACAGTGTGTGGTGGGATGTGATCTTTTTTATGTAAAACTGAAAGTAATTTGTTTCAGTAAAGTACAGTGGCACAGATAGGTATTTGCACATATTTTATATTCTAATTGGTTTCTTAAAACCATAATGGTCGTCGTTTGTGGTGTTGGTGTAGCATGACATATATTGATTGTCGTAATATAGTGTTAAGAACATAATAGAAGTATCGACACTAGTAATAATAACAATGTCATTATAAAATCCCAGTTTCTCCCATCCTTTAATAAAAAGTTACATGAAAAAATCTTATGGAAAAAAGTAAATATGCAAGTCAAGCATGTCAAGAAACCTCATAAAAATTCAATCTTGTTTTCTGACTAAATGTTACACATCTGCTGGTTCATACGTTACAATATTTATTGTATTGATTTGACTTTAACATTTGCTAACATTAAGGATATTATTTTGTAAAACGGGTAAACCTCAAGGTTGATGACTGACAGAATGTAGATAGCATCTGCAGCACAACATTTTTTGCATTTATTTTTTTCTGGTGAAGAAGTGGTCTGTATGCTTCCTGAAAGGAGTAAAAAAGGTAGATGATTAGATTGCCTTGAGAGAAGTCTTCGTTTAGAATTTTTTGTTCAAGATTAATGTTCATTTTAAACTAAAGGATGTAAAATGTTCGAAAACTTGTAAAAACAACATAAAAATCAATATTTTAGGTTCTCACCGTTGCAACGGTTATAACTCGTTGTACACGTCTACTGCATCTTCTTGTACGCTGTAAAGTATTGTGCGAGTAGTTTCGTGTTTCTTGTACTTATGCTCATGGCAAACAATTTCTCAGGAGCCTATATGCATATATAGTTTGACATTCACTGATAAGTGGTTTCATCTCTTCTGTCATGTCATGTTCATCACAACGTATTCTCAACAATTACTTTTGCAAGCAGTTATCATGGCCAGTCTTAACCACTTTTATAGTTTCCTATTTGTAACCGCCCACGGTTGGCATCTTTGTAGATTGGCGTGGGATTTAGTCTTTTAATGTTACCCGAAAGAGATATCTAAAAGTTGCTAGAGGGAATTTCCAAACAAAAATGTCAGTTGTGATAAACGTTCCTTGTCTTTAAGATTTAGATCTGCGTGCTTGGAAATTTTCAAAGGATTGCTTCTTGGCAATTAAGTGCATAATCAGATATGGCATGTATGTATGTATAACTTCAATGTCTCAGTCATGGTCCAGGTTGTTCTTCTGGTAAACCAGCCACGGTTAACGCTTTTGTAACATATTTAACGCATAATTTTACGAAGATCAGGTTAAGACCATCTACGCATACATTTTAAGGTATTATGAACAATGGCTAAATGCATGTATGTATAACATGTAGATTTTTGGTTTAAATGCTCACTTTATAAAAGTGACAATCAGGGCACAGATGGGCACATTTTCGGAAATCAGCACACCTTCTTTTACTGTTATGCAATTAATATAATATGCATGAAGTGGATTGAATGAACTATTTATAAGATGCGACTTGGTCTTAAGTTATTTTTAAAATAGATTTAACAGAAGCTCACTCGAATCTATATGCTTAACATATTAATATATTATAAAGGTTTTGATCATATCATGCCTTACGTATGAAATTTCAAGTTTACTCCTTTGCCCTTGGTGGCTTTGTCCTGTACTGAATAACTCAAAAAAGTAATGAAAATGTAAATTAAAATTTTACCCAATCTTAACCTTCTTACACACATCTATTAACTCGGTAGCGTTGAGATCTACCTCTCGCTGTCTTTTATTATATACCCAAAAGCTTTGATTAATTTAATTAAATATTCATACCATACAATATACACATGTTGATATTGCGTAATTTCATAGTTTGCATTGTACACGTACAATTTTTGCACTTTTTTGGTTTTGTAGCGATGACATGGAGCTGCATGTAAAAATCATCACGGGTTTCCTTCGTCAGATATAACCTAATGGGATGAAACCCAATAAATGTCTCTGGCAGACACGAACCCCGAAATTTATTTAGAAAAAAAAAGAGAATGAGATTATGCCTGGTCTATAATAATAACAAGTAGGTTAATGCTTTCTAGCACAACAACTACTGCAGACTTTCAACTTTACACAATTTTCCTGGGCGTGTGTGTTTAAGCAATGATTTATGCTACGCTCACTACGCCGTGATATAATGTACATACCGCCGGTACGTAATTATTAACAGACGTTGCCATTGCTGATGATATTAATGGAATCATAACTTACATAGAAGGTTATACTGCACTTGAGCTACCCGAAATTTCACGCGAAAACCTGACATTAAAAAGGCTTTGGTGTGATATAAGAATTAGGGACATGAAAATTGATGTTTATAATTCAAATTAAAATAAAAGCAGATTGAAACGGTATCCTAGAAGCTCGGTGCTTCCTATGATGAGAGTGCAGTGACTATGACAGAAATAAAACAAGCCCATGAAATTGTAATAACGTTTGTGGCTTGATATATGTAGTTCAATATTCAATAATAATGAAAAAAATAAATAAATACACCCAAAAACCATTTAATAGCATAAATGAATTGCAATGCTATACAACCGCACCAATAAATGCTACCACAGAACAAAACGGTAATGATGGTGGAACTATTCTTTAAGTTGGCATTTTGTTATAAAGGATGACACACAACTCAACAGAGTTCTGCAAAAACTTTACTGTGTTCATCTAACCAGGTGCCGCATTCTCATCATTTTTGTTCTAATCATTGACTTAAATATTGTCAGTTTCAGGCTACCAATTGCATGCGCTATAATAGTTTTAAGAAGGTAGTACGCTCTAATCGTGTCGCTTCTTGATGCTGTTTGTTTTTTCAAATCAAGTAGTAATTTGTGCACGCTTCAATGACTTTTAAGTCTACTCTGCTACCTTGATACTCTTTTTTTTGTACTGGTTTATTCCTCTTGACTCTGGTATTTTGAACATTTTTATAACGACTTTTTACTTTTTATACAGATGAAACGCTGAATTGTACCCCGTTGGAGAAGTCGTACAAACCCAAAATTCTTGCTCATTACCCAGAAAATGTGCCATGGAATCCTTTTGACCAAGATGCCGTGAGAAATGTAAGTGTAATGATGATTACTGCACTTTTTTCTTAGCCTTTTATTCTCGTTTGTCAAATGTCAGTCGGTTAGTAAGTAAGTTTCTCTATCAAGTTGCATTCTGCGTGCATCTAAAAATAAGATTTTTTCTGCATGTCACTTCCGACTTTGAAAAAGAAAACAAAAATGTAGTTCACAGTCTAGTGAGGAGAATGATGACTTGATGATTGTGTGTGTCCTCTTTCGAATTCATATTGTCTTTCGGCATACATCATCCAATTTTAAAGCACATGGCGTGACTTGGCACGCATATTTTATTCCTTATTAAAGTTTGCATATAGTAACTGCGTGGAAAATTGCCGGAAACAAATAGACATACCTATGCAATTATTTACATATATATCATTTTAATGGAGGATGTTATGATATCAGTGTAATTACATGGCAATTAACCTTTGTCATTAATGTGATCATATTTCATGATAACAGCTATGTCTCCCGGATGGACTCCTATTCCGCACTCAAAAACACACCTTGGAGCCCTGCTTTCATCCCTTTGTCATTACCAGAGAAAATGGATCCCGACTTTTCGGGTTTAGTTACGTGTTCTACGAGGAAGTTACTAGTCAAAGCGTCACTGAAGCCATCCTCACACTTCAGGTTGGCAGAAATACGTACCATATATTGATCCACACAATGTTGGCTAACATTGGCTATAAATTACCTTCAATTAGCAATATTTTATTTTTTCATGCTTCCAGGCCATGCACCTTCAAGAGCTCTCCAGTGCCAAACATTATCACCAAAAGCGGGCCAATCAGAACCGCAACTTTAGAAATGCTCAAGCGAACATGCACCAGAATCATCAGCACTCCCAGCATCAAAGTCGAGCAGCAAGTCGAGCCCAGTATCTTGCATCGCAGGACAACAATACGAGGTCCCTTCCTCGGCATTTCAAATTAGCAGCGCATAAACAACAATCAGTCCTAACTCAAAGTTTCTACGACGCTTCTAAGGATACTCTTTACGTTACAAAAGCAATTGCACTCATATGCCCACTTCCTTATGTTCAAGCAACTCAGCGCTTCCTCACTGGGATATTTCGGTGAGATAATGTTTTTACCAGAGCCTGTTTTATCCATTATCAAAATTAACTTTTCAGAAAAAAATCGGTTCATTGCCTTTTAATGCATTTTGATGTAACATTATTAGATATTTGCGAAGACGATCAGACGACGATATTTCTTTGGAAAGTTATGTCTACCACCTACTTTATTACGTTCCGTTGCCTCCACCCAGTCGAAGCGTCAAACTCACTTACTTTGGAGAAAGCATAACGTGTCCCCGTCCTAAATCCAGCGAGCTACCGCTTTTCGATTACTTCATGAGCGATCTTTTCCGTCTTCTTGATTTAGACTCATTTCTCCAACTGTTCACGTGTGTTTTACTAGAAAACCAAGTTTTACTCTATTCAAAGGGTAAGTTTATACTTATACATATTCCTTTATGCCAACTTTACTCTTATTATAGGCCATATATAAACTTATAGCAAGTGATGCGTTACATCGAAAACTGTGTTCAGATTTCATGTCATCATTCATTTCATTCCATTTTTCATTTTTCCACTATACCGGAAGACCTTGCTCACTTGTGTAGGCTTTCCGTGATTGTTCATTCGACATTTTATATTATATTACTTTTCTTTCTTTCTCGTCCTTCGTAGTTAATTTGATCCTATTATTTTGTGATGGACGTACATATTTATAGATGGTAATGGTTGTCATTGATTGTTCTTTTTCAAGACTTATACCGGTTAATGGTTGTTGCGGAATGTGTCAAAGATCTAAACTGATTCACGAGTTGGCCGAAGTTCTCAAAAAGTACAATATACCCATTGGAAATCTCAACAAGTAGGTCAAACATTCTCAAAATCTAATATTTATACTTTGTATGCCTAAGAGAAATCATTTCCTCCATTTTTATGGATACTACGAATGTATGTCGTTTCATTTCCCCCCAAAAGACCATCATGTTTTCCTATTGTTGAATCATGCCATACTTTTTTTTCTTGTGGAATACAATAGGGTTAGCAACAATAGAGGCTCGCCATATCGAATGAGACGAACAAGAGGAAGGAAAAACTCTTGGTCTCACGACTCGGATTCTGGCATGTCCAGCAACGAGGAGTCGCTTTCATTAAACGGATCTCAAATAAATATTTCCATGTCACAATCCCAGTACATCTCTCCAAGCAGTAATAATGCTCAAGTTAGCTACAACAGTGGCAGCTCCATTGAGTCTTCTAATCTCGTTCAATCCCAGCTGTACCAAAAGGCGGTTGGCGTCTCTAGGAAATCATCATACAATGCAGGTTAGCTTAGAGCAAACATGAATTGTTTATTTTTGTATTGAAATCTGCGGTTTTTTGCTTATTTAAGGTAAAGCGGTAAAATAGTTGGATTATACTGTTATGCATTTTGATGTTTTTGCATGCATTTTTCGCAAAAATGAAATGAAATACCAAAATCCAGTAATAGTAATAATTCATTGTATTTCGCCATTAACTGTGTACAAACTTACCGAGGTGGTTTGGCAGAATATAAGAATGAAACAAGATAATATCTAATCTTGATGAAACTCAAGTGACGTTCTGGTTGTTGTTGACGAGTATATGGGATGATCATGATTTCTAATCCTATTTTCCAGGTTTGCCAATGACAACCAGCCACAGTGGTAGCAGCAGCGGTGGAAGTCGAATGGAAGGAGGATATGACACTACGGAGCAGGATGAAGCTCACAGTTTTGACGAGACTTATCTAAAGAATCTCAGGCTCAACAACTCCATACGAGAAATATTTTGCAATCGATTTGTGCACATGTTTTCATCCTACGATCATTTCCTCAGTCAACCGCACGAGGTAGTTTTCTGATTCGATTCTGTATTATGCTTTTTGATGGCTTGCTCGCTTACATTTGTATAAATAAATATCAGGTTTGTGGTAGACGTATTGTTTTATATTATCAGAAATGAAGCAAGTTGTATGGAAGGCATGTTGAAAGATCGTTAAAATCCAAATTTTGAAATCCCATCAACATCATCTGCTCATCCATATTTAACATTTACGAGCTTCCTCTCTCTCTGTAGCATTGCGCAAATGGATTTGTTTTCCGAAGGAAAAATACCAAAAGATTTTTCTTTACTCTTACTTTGTTGTTTCATCAGAGATTTTTGATGTTTTGCAATTTTTGGTAGATTTGAATTTGAACCTTGGAAAAAAAGAGTTTCAAGTGAAGGCTTACGTAAAATGTTTTTGAAGTATTTTGCAACGCTTCTCCGTACGATCGTCTTACTCTTGCTTTGTGTTATTTGATTTTCTTTAAAAAATAATCCGGGTCGATCCTCTTTCACATTTCACGTGTAAATATTTGTTTCAGGACTCTGGAAGAATGCTTGTACATAACTTTGACAAAGCAACGTTCCTATCAGATCAGCCCGACCAGAATTTGCCATTTCTCTCGAGATTTATCGAGACACAAATGTTTGCTTCACTAATAGACAGGAAAATTGCGTCGCTAAGTGGAGAATCTGAACCTGATCCGAATCTCACGATATTTGAACTTCGAGTGAAAATACTCAGGTAACACTATCTACCATACGAAAAAAACAATAGATTTCACTGTCCTGGTCCGTGCATGCATGCAAAAGCGGATAATAAAGGATTTTGTATTCACATCATGCCAAGTTGCCATGTCATGACTTTATAAAAAATACTATGGTTTTTTTGCATATCGTGGTTGAAGGTGCAGCATGAGAAACATGCAAACGTTGTGCATCTCAACATGAGAAACATGCACAGCCTGGGCATCCCAACTTGA